>CM053032.1:141414889-141524889 GCA_028564925.1 Lithobates sylvaticus
CCCAATATATAAATACAAAGTGCTTATAGATGTGGAAGTGGCACTTGAGAAAGATAAAAGACTAGATGACTGTATTGTTAAGACACAGGGGGGAGAGAGGTAGCAGCTAACCAGCTAGCATGTGTCCTCTATGCACCCATTAATACATATTGAGAGTGACCAATACCACTATTACCATATATGTTTAAATTGTGCAGAAACCAACACATTTTGACAATGTTAGCCCAAAAAGGGGGCTACAACATATGTGACACTCCCAGTGATAGGTAAAAAATAATAAAAAATATATAAATGTATATATGACAGTCCCAGTGTCAAGTGAAAAAAAAACAAAAAATAAATCCCCTAAGGCTCCCTCACTCACCAGACTTAGGTACCCCTGCAGGGGTGAACAGCATTCAGATAAGGGTATCAGGTGCTCCTTTTGGTTAAAAGCTGGAACGGGTCCAATCCAGTTGCTCCCTCCAATGGATCCAGCCAGACACTCAGATGTGGGGGAGGGGGGATGCCCCAGCGATCCCCAGATGGTATAAGGAATGTGCCTCACGGAAAAAAGCAGAGGGGGAGACCCATGTGTAATACCAGGTGGCATTAGGCAAAAGGTGCCAGATGACGCCTGCAATCACTTCCTTCTCTTCTCCACTTTAGGAAGGAGATGGGCGGGCAGTGAGTGAGCACTCCTAAAGTGGAGAAAAGAAGGAAGTGATTGCAGGCGTCATCTGGCACCTTTTGCCTAATGCCACCTGGTATTACACATGGGTCTCCCCCTCTGCTTTTTTCCGTGAGGCACATTCCTTATACCATCTGGGGATTGCTGGGGCATCCCCCCTCCCCCACATCTGAGTGTCTGGCTGGATCCATTGGAGGGAGCAACTGGATTGGACCCGTTCCAGCTTTTAACCAAAAGGAGCACCTGATACCCTTATCTGAATGCTGTTCACCCCTGCAGGGGTCCCTAAGTCTGGTGAGTGAGGGAGCCTTAGGGGGCAGCACACAGTCACCTATTACTGCCTGAAGCACTACAAGTCACCGCTTGAATTACTGCTACAGTGTTACCCATACATCTATATATTTTTTGCTGTGTTTTTTTCGTGGGTTTTTTGGATTTGGACTCTTTATATGTACCTTTTCACTTGAGGCCGCTATTTGGGCCATTTCCACATTTTTTATTTTTATTTTTATTTATTTTTTGTTTTTTTTGCACTTGGCACTGGGACTGTCATATATACATTTATATATTTTTTATTATTTTTTACCTATCACTGGGAGTGTCAAGTATGTTGTAGCCCCCTTGTTGGGCTAACATTGTCAAAATTTGTTGGTTTCTGCACAATTTAAACATATATGGTAATAGTGGTATTGGTCACTCTCAATATGTATTAATGGGTGCATAGAGGACACATGCTAGCTGGTTAGCTGCTACCTCTCTCCCCCCTGTGTCTTAACAATACAGTCATCTAGTCTTTTATCTTTCTCAAGTGCCACTTCCACATCTAGTAGCACTTTGTATTTATATATTGGGTAATTAGGGGTGGCGACCCCCCACTCATTTCACAGTTTACAAATTGCTGCCTTAGAAGGGTAAACACGGTGTTGGGCTTTTAGGCGCTCACATCTTACGTTTTTAACCCTTTTAGGCTCACTGCACGTAGTTTCTACAGGTAGCGCTATCTGTCTCTTATCCTGCATTTTACATTTAAAATTGCCCTCTAGGGGGTTAATTTTTCTGGACAGGCTGCACACCTATTGTTTATTCCTAAGCACGGAGTCTTTCCCTGATTTAATATGTATTAGTGAGGTCAGATCAAGTGTGATAGGAAATAGAGCAAGGAATATAGGATAAAGAAACAGGAACTACTGTATGCAGGGGTTAATATAGATTGACAAGAAAAGTAGCAATAAATGAGAACAGGATCACACTTTAGTGACATCAAATTCAACAATTGTAGAACCCTTTTAACCACTTAAGGACCGAAATGATTTGCCCCCCTTAATGACCAGGCCATTTTTTGTGATACGGCACTGCGTCGCTTTAACTGACAATTGCGCAGTCATGCGACGCTGCACCCAAACACAATTTACGTCCTTTTGTTTTACCACAAATAGAGCTTTAACTGACAATTGCGCAGTCATGCGACGCTGCACCCAAACACAATTTACGTCCTTTTGTTTTACCACAAATAGAGCTTTCTTTTGGTAGTACCTCTGCATTTATTTTTGCGCTATAAACAAAAACAGAGCGACAATTTAAAAAAAAAACAAACAACATTTTTTACTTCTTACTATAATAAATATCCAAAAAAATAAAACAAAACAAATTTCTTCATCAGTTTAGGCCAATATATATTCTTCTACATATTTTGGTAAAAAAAAATCGCAATAAGCGTATATTGATTGCTTTGCGCAAAAGTTATAGCATCTAAAAAAATAGGGGATAGATTTATGGCATTTTTATTATTTTATTTTTTTCACTAATAATGGCGGCGATCAGCGATTTTTAGCGGTACTGTGACATAGCGATTGCACACTTTTGTCACTTTTTTGGGACCATTGACATTTTTACAGCGATCAGAGCTAAAAATAAAAATAAATATATACAAATATATATAAAATGGGGCGCTAGCAAAAAATTAAAAAAATATATTAATTAATAACAAGCAGCACTTGCTGGAAGAAATAAATATGGATAATACTTGCTGATAAATAAATTGCCAATAAATAAGAGATCTGATGATTACTCCAAAGACATGCAGGTAGGTTAATTGGCTTCTGTCCAGAAATTGGCCCTAGAATATGAATGGGGACCTTGGATTGTGGGCTCCTTGAGGGTAGGGACCGATGTGAGTGTGCAATGTACAGGGATAGGGACAATTGTAGACACTCACTCAGGTTGAACTGGATGGACTGGTGTCTTTATTCAACCTTACTAACTATGAAACTATGAAACTATGAGTACATACAATAAATATGTAAAAAATATGTAAAATATAGGAAGGTAAAAATATGTGGCCCTTGCTAGTAAGAAAGATGCCAATCCTCAGGGGGGCTCCAAAGGATGGTTCCCTAAAAGCGTCTGAAAGTTAATGATTTGAAAAATCCACAATGTATAGCAAAAGATAATGCTATACCAATAAACTCAACCATAAAGTCCATCAAATAGTGAAATAAACATTCCTGTGCAAGGTAATATTGTGCAAAATAGACAATAAAGTGCATACAATATCTTATAAAAAACACTTTTCATAAATACGTAAAAATTCATAAATCGTATAAAAATATAAATAAATAAGTGAAACCGTAATTAAAGACTGGTATTGAATAACCAAAAAAATATTGTGCAAATAAGCGTGTGCAAATAATGCCAAACGAAAAGTGCAGTAATTGCAAAACAAGTCCAAAATACCATGTGCAAATATGGCCAATAAGAAAAGTGCAGCAATTGCAAAGAATGCTGATTAGTGCAGTGATCCAAAATAATTGTGCTCAAATGCAACAGTCCAATGCAGTCTCTATGTGTGGTAATTTCTTATGAGAAGTGAATCCTCCAAATAGCAGTAAGCTCCTTAGGCTAAATAGCAGTGTTCTCCTCCATGCAGTATAATGTGCCAATCTTTGTTGTTTCCCCCGGCCCCTTACCTTTAAGCAAAGGTTAAAACAGCCTTACACTGACACAGCCGAAGATCTTCTCCTCCTCTGAATCCTTCACATTCAGGTCCTTATCAGCGCCTTATTTCCTCTCCAAACCATTTAAAAAGCATGGGGGCAGAAAGAGGAAAGAACTCCATAGTGTAGTAAATTAAAACAAGGTTTTATTCAAAGAACATTAAAAACTCACAGTTAACATTCAGTAACAGCAGCGGTTGTTGAAAACGTGTGTGATCCCGGCTGAGACAACACACACAGTGTCACCTGACTCTAATCTCCTCACTAGTATCGTCACGCCCACGTGACTTTTTCAAAGGAATTTTCAGATCTCTTATTTATTGGCAATTTATTTATCAGCAAGTATTATCCATATTTATTTCTTCCAGCAAGTGCTGCTTGTTATTAATTAATATATTTTTTGAATTTTTTGCTAGCGCCCCATTTTATATATATTTGTATATATTTATTTTTACTGACTATTGGTGTGTGAACACTCTGATGGTGGCCGCAGCAGTTGTTATATATTGATTCTCTTTTTTATCCCTTATTGGTTTGCGCAGCTGGTTCCCCCCTTTTTACAGAGCTAAAAAATAGTCACTGATTACTGTATAAATGTCACTGGCAGGGAGTGGGTTAACACTAGGGGGAGATAAAGAGGTTAAATGTGTTCCCTTATGTGTGTTCTAACTTTGGGGGGTGGGACTACCTGGAGGAGGAGACCGAACACTGTTCCCAATCTTTAGGAGCAGCAGATCTGTCTCTCCTCCCCTGACAGAATGGAGATCTGTCTGTTCACATTGAATGATCTCTGTTCTGTCTCTGTTAGGAGAGATCGCGGGTGGCTGGCGGGCCTCGCGACGACCGGCCACACGCATCGGCTCCACCGCTAAGCTCCCTAGAGCTCTTAAAGCAGGCAACGTACCATGACGATGATTCGTCCAGGGGAGCTGGTCCTTAAGTGGTTAAGGATAGTCCATCCCTGTCTGTTGTTTAGAGGGTTCCTTACCACTCAGGTTGCTTTGTATTGGCCTGGGGGTATATAAGGAGTTTTGAGGGGAGTCAAGAGGCACTCTAGAAAGGTAGTGTCTTGAGAAGGAGTTATTTTCAGGAAGGATGAGGCCAAAGAAAATAACTATATAGGCACATGGGTTGAGGCTCTGCTTTGGGAAGTGGGACTACATCCTGGAGGAGATCAGGAAGGAAAGTTGGATAATTACTTTAGGAGGAGGGGGGGTTGGGGGTAGAAAGGAAGGCTAATCCAAGTTGAACTGTGTTTGTAACACAATTACTTCTCTGAAGAACTGTTGACATTTTCAAAGAATGTTTATTGCTGTTGAATTAGTTCTAGAAAGAAGATTAACAGCACCTGTTGTGAACAAGCTGGGTACTGATCAAAGAAGGAAACGGTGCCATTTCCCAGCAACCATACCAAAAACTTACAGATCAACAAATATATTGACCATTTTCTAAAACTCTTATGCCGCGGACACACGATCGGAATTCTCGTCGGAAAAAACTCTGACGGTTTTTCCGACGGAATTCCGCTCAAGCTGTGTTGCCTACACACGATCACACCAAATTCCGACGGTTAATAACACAGCGGCATAAAACACGTTCGACAGCACTATAAAAGGGAAGTTTAATGCTTCCGAGCATGCGTCGAATTGTTTTCGAGCATGCGTTGGAATTTTGCGTGTCGGAATTGCATACACACGATAGGAAAATCCGATAGAAAGGTTTTCCGTCTGAAAAATTGAGAACAGGTTCTCAATTCAAAGTCCGTCGGAAATTCCGACAGAAAAAGACCGTTGGGCATACACACAGTCGGAAAATCCGATGAAAAGCTCCCATCGGACTGTTTCCATCGGAAATTCCGACCGTGTGTACGCCGCATTAGTGGGTAAGACCCCAGCATTCCTTAAGGATACAATGCCACACAATCTACACTATTATTTCCCATGATAAATGGCTAGTCACAGCGGAATATTATTTAGGAGGTGATCAATAACTTTCCACCAGGCAGATAGATTTTATTTTAAGTTACTTGATTTTGCCATGACTCACAATTATTTTTGGTATTTCGAAGACTTTTATTTACAATGAAAAGGCGTTGCAATGGGGGATAAGTTTGCCCCTCCCGAGCCAATTTATTTATGGCAAGGTTGGAGGAGGAAGCTATATATGCCTCTAGAAATTAATGTTTAACCACTTTCAGACCGGACCATTTTGCTGGCTTAAGACCAGACCACTTTTTGCGATTCGGCACTGCGTTGCTTTAACTGACAATTGCGCGGTCGTGCGACGTGGCTCCCAAACAAAATTGACGTCCTTTTTTTCCCACAAATAGAGCTTTCTTCTGGTGATATTTGATCACCTCTGTGGTTTTAATTTTTTGTGCTATAAACAAAAAAAGAGAAGCCAATTTTGAAAAAAACACATTATTTTTTACTTTTTGCTATAATAAATATCCCCCAAAAATATATAAAAAAACACTTTTTTTCCTCAGTTTAGGCCGATACGTATTCTTCCACATATATTTGGTAAAAAAAAATCGCAAAACGCGATTGATTGGTTTTCGCGCAAAAGTTATAGTGTTTACAAAATAGGGGATCGTTTTATAGCATTTTTATTTTTTTATTGTGGCTGTGACATTATGGCGGACACATCGGACATTTTTGACACATTTTTGGAACCATTGTCATTTACACAGCAATCAGTGCTATACAAATGTTTAAATGACACTGGCAGTGAATGGGTTAACCAGGGAGTGGCAGTGTAGGGGTTAAGTGCATCCTAGGGGCGTATTACTAACTGTGGGGGGGCGTGGCTGTGTGTTCCAATCACAGGGAGCAGAGATCAGTGTCACCTGTTGCTAGGCAGAACAGGGAGATGCTGTTTACTTCCGCATCTCCCCATTAAGCCTCCCCGTGGAGACGATCGCGGGTATCCCCGTGGTGATCGAGTCCACGGGACCCGCGACCAGACTCATGGGGGTCCCGACCGGCGCACGCGGTGGCATGCGGCATTTTCAAAGGAACGTACCTGTACGCCCTTATGCCTGTCCGTGCCATTCTGCTGACGTACATCTGTGTGCGCCGGTCTGGCACAGAGATAAGGCGGCACTACATGCAATAATGGGTCAGCTGAATTCAAAAGATTGAGGGATTCACTTCACTTATGAGTGTAGTTTGATTAAAATTATTTTTTTAGATCTTGAAATCCATAAGAATAATGATGTTTTACATGCTAGAACTTTTTTTAAACAGACCAACCAGAATGTAACCATCAAAAGTTGTCATCATCCCTTGTGGCTTAAGGCTACACCCAGGGGACAATTCCAACAGATTAGGATGAACTGTTCCAAAAAGGATGATTCCTTTACCCCAGCAGTATTAAAAAGTAGGTTTATTGAAAAGGGGTACCCTGGGGAAACCTTAGATGCTGATATTAAAAATATTGGGAATTTGGACCGTAATACCCTATTAGAGCTTCATGAATAATTGTTAAAAAATCGCGAACTCGATTCAACCCCCCTCACGATCTTAATCCGGCATTTCCATGATTCTATGTAAACAGTGCAGAGCGGTTCTCTGCTCACTCGCAGCTGTCAAAAAAAAAAAGAAAAAGAACATCCGGGAAAGTTTATCAACATTTCTCAGCGCTGATAGATAACTATAAACAATGTAATGTTTGGCTCTTTTGGTTCAAAGGAATGAACTTTAGCAGAGACCCTACAGAATAAAATGGCGGTTGTTGCAATATTTTATGTCACACTGTATTTGCACAGTGGTCTTTCAAACTGAATTTTTGGGGAAAAATGCACTACAATGAATAAAAAAAAAAAAACAGCAACGTTAGCCCAATTTTTTTGTAAAATGTGAAAGATGATGTTACACTGAGAATCGTGTGTATAACTTGGTACTGTATAAGAATTCAGATTCAGATTTTTGAGTAAATTTGTACAACAATGACATTTAACAGTCTGTAGGAGGTGTAACTTATGCAACAATAGTGTTACACGGCATACACAGTCCTTTACTTCTGAGGTCACTCATAGAACGTATCAAATTATAACCTTTATAAGTTGTTCTACTAAATGCGTTGTTTATCTTCTCCAGTGTCCATGTGCCTGCAATATGTGGGTCGGACCACGCAGACACTAGGAGTAAGAGTGGGAGAACATATAGCAAATATCAGGAAGGGTTTTAAGGGACATTACTTATCCCAGCATTTTTCCTTATGCCATAATAAGGACCCATACAGTTTGCACGTTATTGGGATTGACAGTTTTTTGCCACATTTGCGTGGTAATAGTAGTAAGAGGATGATTTCACAAAAAAGAAACACAATGAATTCATCAGTTGAAATCCTTCTTCCCATGGGGATTAAATATGGACTGGGATATCAACTGTTATGTAAGTAATAGTTGAGCCCAGCCCCTGGAATAAAATCCTCTTTTTCCTTTTCCCTCTTCCCTATACATTTTCATAGATTTTTAGGTATATGAAACTATTTATATATCAAGTAAATTTAAGTGTACACAGCCCATAAATTGTGTTTAGCACAAAATGGAGTTTTAAAGCAGCGTTTTCGCTTAAAAAAATAATTTGAAGTCAGCAACTACAAATACTGCAGCTGCATACTTTTAATAGTTGGACACTTACCTGTTCCAGGGTCCAGCAATGCGGGGGAATGAAGCCCCGCTCATCTACCCCTCCTCTCTGCGGCGCCGGCATTGTCAATGTGGATGCCCGGCTGTGTCTTCACAGCCGGGCATGCACTGCGCATATGCGAGCCGCGTGGCACGCTGCGGCTGGCCGGGCAATCATCTGGGACCTGTGACATGTTCCAGATGATTGCCGAGAGGGAGGGGGGAGAGGTGAACTTGCTTCTGGCTGGCGCTTCCCCAGGAGGAAGTGGGAGCTGGAATCCTCCCCAAAAAAAATAAAATTACATGCCAAATGTGGCATGTGGGGGGGGTCACCTTCCCTTAAAGTGGAAGTTCCATTTTTGGCTTTAAATGTGGTGCCTTAAATGTGCAATAAGCGGTTTGACCACAAGATAGTTACATAGTTAGTCAGGATGAAAAAAGACACAAGTCCATCCAGTTCAAACACAAAAAAAAATTAAATAATATCATACAATCCCATATACCCAATTCTATACCCACAGTTGATCCAGAGGAAGGCAAAAAACCCCAGCAGAGCATGATCCAATTTGCTGAAGCAGGGGAAAAAAATTCCTTCCTGATCCCCCGAGAGGCAATCCGATTTTCCCCGGATCAACTTTACCTATAAATGCTAGTACCCAGTTATATTCTGTACAATTTGGAAAGAATCCAGGCCTTTCTTAAAGCAATCTACTGAGCTGGCTAGAACCACCTGTGCAGGGAGTCTATTTCACATTTTTACAGCTCTTTCTGTGAAGAAACCTTTCCTTATTTGGAGATGAAATCTCTTTCCCTCTAGACATAAAGAGTGCCCCCTTGTCCTCTTTGTTGACTGTAAAGTGAATAACTCAACACCAAGTTCACTATATTGAGATGCAATGTGAGGGGTCACAGCATGCCCCTGTTGAAGACCCTTAGAGTCTAAACGCATTGGGCCAGCATACTCTGTACCCCACATTGCTTTTACATTTTATTTTATTTCATTTTTTCCGTGATCACTTTTAATCTTTGTGTCATATGTATCATATCTGACCACCTCAATAAACCTATTGGTTTGTTTTGACCTGCACCATCCGGAGCCCCTTTATTTTTCTCTTTTCATATTCACGCCACGTGCCCCCCTGTTTCACCCTTTCTTGGATATACCCCGGCCAGAGCACCCGTTCCTTTGGAGTCTGCAAACGGTGATACCAGGACCCACCATCTGGAGTTTATGCCCCAGTTCGGAGATGGAGAAGTGAAGACTCACCAGGATCCACCCGACCCACGTTCGCATACCTGATCAGGTTCCATCAGGTTATCAAGCCTTATTGACCCACTGTCATATGACATGTGTGTCCAACCCCTCTGGTAAGAGTACCCATCTTTTATTTATGATAAAGTGAGCGTTGATGTACTTTCAGACAATTGTTCATCTGTGCCACGTCCACTGCTCCACAGTCCCATTGTTTGGTTTTGGCGCCATTCCAAAAGAAAAGCTTCACATTCACTTCCATATTTGTGTGGATCACCCCACTGGACATTTACAGAAAGTTCACCTTCACAGTTTGGACTAACAAATATTTTTTGAGCCTTATCTTGGACTCTATATCTTTTATACCAATTCACATATATTTATTTTTGTGTATTGTATTTCATCCTGTGTGTTTAGCCGCATCTTTACACTCACACTAATTACCCAGCGCTACACTACTTTTCTTCCCATTTAACCTCCTCCTTTGACCTGAAGCAGTGGATACATGCTCCTACTCACTCCGAAGGCAATGTCCTTGACCTCGTTTTCTCTTACCTTTGCACTCCATGCAACCTCTCTAACTATCCATTACCTCTCTCTGATCACCACCTTATTAGCTTCACTCTCTCCCTCTCCTCCACCTCCTCTACATCCAACCGCCTATAAGTTAACCGCAGAAACCTACGTCATCTCAACCCTTCTCTTCTCTACTCTGCTATCGACAACCTCTATGACAAAATCTCACCCCTATCCTGCACCAACCTAGCCACTTCTGTCTACAACGCTTCACTTCTAGCCTCACTGGACTCACTGGCCCCCCTCACTACACACAGAACCAGGCCCCGACCCCTTCAACATTGGCAAACAGATGATACTAGAAGTCTGAAAAAATGTAGTCGTGCTCATGAGAGCCTGTGGCGTAAGACTACGTCTCAGAGAGATTTCAACCAATATAAATCTGCCCTCCAAAAATACAATTCTAACCTCCTCTCTGCCAAGCAGACCTATTTTGTCACTCTCCTTAGCAACTTATAATCCCGTCCCTGTCAACTCTTCTCTATCTTCAACTCTCAATTCTAACCTCCTCTCTGCCAAGCAGACCTATTTTATCACTCTCCTTAGCAATTTATAATCCCGTCCCTGTCAACTCTTCTCTATCTTCAACTCTCTACTTCGTCCTCCACCGCCCGCCTCCACCCGCCAACTTACACACTGCCCAGGAGATCGCCAATCACTTCAAACAGAAGATTGATACAATTCACGAGGAGATCTCTACTGTTCCGATACCCTCCACGCTTTACACTTCATGCCCTGAGGCACAATCTTTTCAATCAATTACTTCCCTCTTTCAACCCCACCACTATAGACAAGGTTTCTAAACTACTTGGTAATGTCCACCTTACCACCTGCCCTCTGGATCCTGTTCCCTCACAAATGCTACGTTCACCCACTGGCTCTACGCTACACTCTCTAACCCACATCTTCAATCTCTTACTCTCTTCTGGCTTCTTCCCCAACTCTCTAAAACATGCACTTGTCAGACCCATACTTAAAAAGCCCTCACTGGACCCATCCAATCCTAACAACCTACGCCCCATCTCCTTGCTCCCCTTCTTATCCAAACTTCCCGAACGTCTGGTCTACAACTGACTGAGTGTTCACCTCGCTGATAATAGCCTTCTTGATCCCCTTCAGTCTAACGATCTACTAATGGCCAAAACCAATCAACACTATTCTGTACTCCTACTCCAGGACCTCTCTGCTGCCTTTGATACGGTTGACCACCCCCTCCTCCTCAAAAAACTCCACACCTTTGGTCTTCGTGACTGTACTCTTCGATTGTTCTCTTCCTACTTATCCAATCGCATCTTTAGTGTTTCTTACAACTCTACTTCCTCCTCTCCTCTTCCTTTCTCTGTTGGGGTCCCCCAAGGTTCTGTTCTTGGACCTCTCCTATTTTCAATCTACACCTCCTCCCTGGGTCAACTGATAGCCTCCCATGGCTTCCAATACCACCTCTACTATGATGACACCCAAATCTATTTCTCTACCCCTCAGCTCACGCCCTCTGTCTCCTCACGTATCACTAATTTACTATCAGATATATCAGTTTGGAAGTCACACCACTTCCTCAAACTCTATCTATTCAAAACCGAACTTATAATTTTTCCTCCCCCATATGCCCCTTCCCTTGATCTCTCTGTCAAAATCGATGGCACAACTATACACCCATCCCCACATGCCTAGGTTCTAAGTGTAGTCCTGGACTCTGAACTCTCTTTTAACCACTTGCCGACCGACGCACACAGGTGTACGTCGGCAGAATGGCACGGACAGGCAAATGGGCGTACAGGTACGTCCCTTTAAATTTGCAGCCATGCCATCGCGTGCGCGCCGCCGGCAGCGCGGGCGTGCCAGTCGGGACCTCAGTGAGTCGGATTGCGGGTTCTGCGGACTCGATCGCCGCGGGGATACCCACGATCGTCTCACGGGGAGGAAGAATGGGGAGATGCTAAAGTAAACAAGGATCTCCCCGTTCTGCCTAGTAACAGTGTCAGTGATCTCGGCTCCCTGTGATCGGAGCAGAGATCAGTGACGTGTAACACACAGCCACGCCCCCAAAGTTAGAAATATTCCCCTAGGACACACTTAATCTCTACACTGCCACCTAGTGGTTAACCCCTTCACTGCCAGTGTCATTTACACAGAAATCAGTGCATTTGTATAGCACTGATTGCTGTATAAATGACAATGGTCCCAAAAATGTCGGATATGTTTGCCATAATGTCTCAGTCACAATAAAAATCACTGATTGGCCTTCGTGACTGTACTCTTTGCTGGTTCTCTTCCTACTTATCCAATCGCATCTTTGGTGTTTCTTACAACTCTACTTCCTCCTCTCCTCTTCCTTTCTCTGTTGGGGTCCCCCAAGTTTCTGTTCTTGGACCTCTCCTATTTTCAATCTACACCTCCTCCCTGGGTCAACTGATAGCCTCCCATGGCTTCCAATACCACCTCTACGCTGACGACACCCAAATCTATTTCTCTACCCCTCAGCTCACGCTCTCTGTCTCCTCATGTATCACTAATTTACTATCAGATATATCAGTATGGATGTCACACCACTTCCTCAAACTCTATCTATCCAAAACCGAACTTATAATTTTTCCTTCCCCATATGCCCCTTCCCCTGATCTCTCTGTCAAAATCGATGGCACAACTATACACCCATCCCCACATGCCAAGGTTCTAGGTGAAGTCCTGGACTCTAAACTCTCTTTTAACCACTTCCCGACTGGCGCACACAGTTAGAAATACACCCCTAGGACACACATAACCCCTACACTGCCACCTAGTGGTTAACCCCTTCACTGCCAGTGTCATTTACTGTATAAATGACAATGGTCCCAAAAATGTGTCAAAAATGTCCGATGTGTTTGCCATAATGTCTCAGTCACAATAAAAATCACTGATCGGTGCCATTACTAGTAAAAAAAAAAATATTAATGTAGCGGTCACACTTTACTAAAGTGTGCGCTATCAATGCAAATTTAGTTTTTTCCCCAGAACTATAACAGAGTTCTGGGGGTTAATTGTACAGGGTTTACTTTGGCATCAGTCTGGCTGGGCTGTACTGAAGTTCCACCTGGTCATAGGTGCAGTGAGGCACCTATGACAGGCTGAGAACTGAGCCTGGTTGGACGTGTTAGGTACCAATCTTTCCTGGAGTCAATTAGTGGATGTGTTTGACTATAGGGCCACAAGAGTGGTTAATGTTGAGGGTGTGTTTGAGAGATATAAAGATGAAGAGGGCGACTTAAGTGGTCTCTTCATGCGGTTAAAAAATCTGACAATATCTGAAATGCATACCCAATGGGATATCGCATATCTAGAAACCTATGTTAGGAATAAAATGGTACCTAGAAGCCTCAGATGGGAGATTAACCCACAAAAAGGGGATGTGGAGTTGGAGGATTGGTTTAAATATTTCAATACTGCTGGGGTTAATTTCCTAAAATTTCTGATTGAGAGGAAATCGTCCAAACTAACTAGATTGGACGAGGAGATTAAGACAATTAAGGATAAACTTAATCCTCTCAAAGACGAGACTGATTATAAAGAGAGGTCTGCTACACTCCTTAAAATTCTTGAAAAAGAAGATAGGGAGCAAAAAATTAAGAAAAAGAAAAATTTTTATAGAGACCTGACAGATTATCAGGGTGGTATTGTGTTCGAGTGGCAAAAAAAATTATTGATGGAACAAGCTAACAGTGGGAATGTAGACATGGCAGACGGAGTGGGGACTGCTATGTCAGCGCCCATTGCTCCCCACCTTGTACCCAATAAACCCAATAAGGCTGCTGTTAAACCCTTAGGGTCTGTACATCGGGCCAATCAGGGCACCTATCAGTCTCCCAATAGACAAGGGCACTTTGGTCGGAACTTTCCACCTAATAATCAATTCCCACCATCTTCAAGAAGACCTCGTGGATCCAGTTATAATAATAGGGGACCTAGAGGTCGTGTGAGTAATAATTATGGAGATGGTTTTCCTCCATTATCCAGTAGTAGACCCTTAGGACCACCCAATTATTACCCTCTAGGAGGGGGGGGGTTCTTTTCCACCAAACTTCGGACCGAGTTATGGGGCCAACCCTTATGGCAGTTATGGGATGAATCCCAATTTTAGGATGGACCCGTATATACCACGACCTGCGACTTTTCACCACTTTGATACCACAGGGGGGTATGACCCTAGAAACGAACTTGGGCATAATTTGAATGCTCAGAATAATCTCTATCCCCCATTAGATTTTGATAGATCCCCTGCTGACTATGAGGGGACTGAGGGAGGAGGGTTGGTTAATCCCACCCAACACTTGAGTTCTGGGCCACCCAATCAGCATTGGGGTTTTCTGAGACCGAATCAGGGCCTAAAAAGGCCTATGGATCGAAAAGAGGAACCAGAGGGGGGAGGAGACGTCGAACTAAAAAGAAAAAGACCCTCTTAGATGATGGTATTTTTAATTTGAGTTCCGTCTCTTTGAGTGATTCAGAGAAATTAGTTTTAAGTAAAGGTTTAAAATTTGCCCCTCCGCGGGGACTGAATAAATTCCAAACATACATGGATGTTCACAAATTTGTACGCAAGGTCAGCATTAAAAGACATATGGCCATCAACCCCATCAGTGTGAACAGCGATGTGACCTCAGGTTTTCGGCACTCAGGGTTATCCAACGCCTCACTTTTTAACCCACCTGGGGCTTTAGCACCAGCTGTGAAGGTTTTTAGAGATTTGGTGTTGTCCGAATTAGAACAAATACCCATTAAAAGGGTAAATACTGACAGGGATATTGTGAACGGTTTAAACTCTTTGTGTCAGAATAAAGATCTAATAATACGACCCGCCGACAAGGAGGGAGGTATTATTATTTTAGACAAAAAGGACTACTTGGATGAGATGTACAGGATTTTGGGGGATTCTGATACGTATACATCCCTTCGATCTGACCCCAAGTCACTTTATCTATCTGAATTGAAGACTTTGGTCCAGGTTGGAGTAGATGGTGGGATTCTTAATAAGAAGGAAGCTCTTTATTTGGTGCCTAAGGCACCTCGAACTCCCACCATCTATTACTTACCCAAGATACATAAGCACCCCACCTGCCCCCCGGGACGCCCAATTGTCAGTGGTATTGACTCTGTGACGTCCCGGGTGGGTAGGTATATTGATTATTTTCTCCAACCCTTGGTTAAAATTATGCCCTCTTATGTTAAGGATTCCCGTTCTATCATCAATCTATTGGGTAACATCACTCCTTCCCCTGGTTTATGGTTAGTGACAGCTGATGTCACCTCCTTATATACCATTATACCACATAATTTGGGGTTGACAGCTGTTGAGTACTTTCTTAGGCGGGATTCTGGGCTTTTTGATGAGCAAATTTTTTTCATTTTACAGTTGCTCAAATTTGCTGCATCTCTCAGCTATTTTTGGTTTGGGAGACGTTTCTTCAGACAAGACAGGGGAGTCGCTATGGGGGCTAAGTATGCCCCCAGTTTGGCGAACCTGTTTATGGCCCTATGGGAGGAGGATGTCGTCTATGCCAAACAATGTCCACAGGTGGTCCTGTGGGCTAGGTATATTGACAACATCCTCCTCCTATGGGATGGAAGTAGGGAGGATTTGGACCTTTTCCTCACAGGTCTCAATGTTAACCAGAGGGGTATTGTCCTCAATTATGAGGCTAGTCAAACTGCCATCTCCTTTTTGGATTTAAGAATAGGGGTCATGAATGGAGTATTTACTACTGCCACCCACTTCAAAGACACAGATCGGAACTCCTATATCCCTATGGGGAGTTGCCACCATGAAGCCTGGCTTAAGTCAGTGCCTAAAAGCCAGTATTTGCATCTGAGGAGGAATTGTTCCGATTCTGTAGAGTTTCTTAATCAAGCCGAGACCCTCACCAAACGATTTGTGGAGAAGGGGTATACATTACCATCGCTAAAAGCAGTACTTGAGGAGGTCTCCCTTAAGGATAGGGCTGACCTTCTTAAAGAAAAAACCAGTGGGGCCAATGATGTGGCCAGGGTTCCCTTTATTACAACATTTTCTACCCAACATAGGAGTGTAGGCAAGATGATCAAGAAACACTGGCACGTTCTTACTAGTGATCTAACCCTTAACACAGTCCTTCCATCAAAACCACAGATTGTCTATAGGGGTGTCCCTTCTCTTAAGACCAAAATATCCCCTAATGTCCTGGATCCACCGGTGGTCAATACTTACAATTTTTTCAGTAATTTGACAGGATTCTACCAGTGCAGGCGGTGTAGGATTTGCTCCCTTAGTGGGTGCATTCACAGGCGGACTCACAGATTCATCTCTACTAATACTGGAGCTGAGTTTGAGATTAAACCGTTTATCACCTGCTCGACCGAGGGGGTCGTATACCTGCTCCAATGCCCATGTGGGCTTCAGTATGTGGGGAGGACTAAGCGCCCCCTTAAGGTGAGATTAAACGAACATGTCACCAATATTCTGGGTGGGTTCCCCAAACACCCAGTATCCAGACACTACTTGGAAGTCCATAAGAAGGACCCCTCCAAAACAATTTTTTTGGGGATTGACAAATATGTTCCCCAATGGAGGGGTGGCTCACTTGTCCGGGGCATTTCTAGATTAGAAATGTCCTGGATATACAAGATTAAATGTTACACCCCGTTTGGGCTAAATGTTGACACCAACGTCAATGCATTTATTGATAATTCTTGACGTCCTGCCAACTTCCTCTCCGCAAACAATTATAAACTTCTGAGGTCTAATAATTTCTCTATTCGGCCCAATTTAAACATTTGGGGTGGGTTTTTACGTATAGTAATTCCGTATGTGATGGATATTGTGAGGAATCAGATTGTAAGGTGTTGTCTCCCAATGGCGGATTTCATTTAATTATCCACCTTCCTTTTTATATTGTGTATGGAGGTCGAGTATTTTTTATATTTACCTTCTGATTATATACTTTTATTTTATGACATCCATTTTTTTATTTATTTATGTGAGTCTACCAGACTTACGCTACAATGGTAGTTGTTCTTACATTGGACTTACTACACATATATTTATAATTCTTCCCAATTTTTATATGTAAGGTTAATAGAAGTTGGTTTAAATGTTAGGGGTTTTTGTACCTGATTTACCATATATTCCCAACGTTATCCCAATCTTTGGTTATGGCTTCTATGTGAGCCTTACTAAGGTTATTGGTATCGCATTGGAGGTGTTCCTCCCACAGTTTTCTATTAGGTATACGAATAGTGGGATACGCATTTTGGCATTTAGCCACAAGATGGAGGTCGACTTGTTTTTCCTCCTCGGATTGCGTTTTTAGTATTGTCAATTCCTGCATCTAACCCACATTAGTTTTTTAGTTTTTACGTTCCTGTAAAAAAAAATTCGTTTGTCATACAAGTATATTGTTCCTCTCAGGAGAATATAATCTATTATGTGTAATTCACATAGGATCGGCATTGGTGATACTTAATGCCGTTGACACTACCTATTGTGAAGTTCTCTATCTTATCCGCCATTGAGAGTCACACCAGGGCGTGATTGTTTGTTTTCTATAAAGTTGCGATGAGTCAGTGCGTCGCCCGTTCCCCAGAAGACGTCGTTGGACGAAACGGACGTAGGGAGGCTGACGCCCTGACGTCATCGCGTTCCGCGCTGTGAGCGGGTGTACGATTTGCCGGCCGACACATTTTTTTATCCTTTGTTCCTGCTTATACATTTACATCTACATGTAAGTAGGAGTGTTTTTATTGAATAAAATTTTATATCTGGTATCACACCATGGGAGCATCCCTTTTTTTCCTATATTTTCATACTGGCTACTAAGAGATCTCTGGTCCGGCATTATTGGAGACTGCCTATACCACTATTGGTCCCAAGGAGGAATAAGATTCGATTATCCATCCCTGGCTGACCCTATATAAGGAGATCCGGTTTGGTGCCTATCTGGATGGTTGAGATTTATCCCGATATCATCATATGGGCTTATTTGAGCTTGCCCTCTGGTAAGCGCATTTTACTAACGGTGGTGGATCACGGTGTTCCTGATTTTCACAGTTACCAGTTATTGGATTTCACCCTGTCACATTTATGAACACTGTTCCATTTTATATCACTGGACTTTTATGGATATTTACTTTTTTTTGGTTTAACCCCTTTTTCTTGGACTTTCATCACTTCCAATTTGCACATTTATTTATTTAAATTTGAGTCACTAGCGCGGCTTTCTGTAATATTTTGTTTGTTCATTGTGTATATCTCGCAATTTTTTAGCTGCTGCTAATTATCACTTTTCACTTACACATAATTTCATATGTTATTTATTTGATCAATATCAGTAATTCCTAGGATTTTTTAGTTAGGGATTAGCGCGGTGTTTACTTCCCTTTTTTCAATCAGTGGGCGTGCCTGGCCCCGCTGTGTAGTCTGGGAGGGGGAATTTAAGGGGCTGAAGTCACGTGTTCAGGGTTCGGCTGCTGCTTTGAATCCTGGTTCTGGTCCGGGGCAGCCCCGTGAGGGGTCCCGGGTCCAGGAGTGTCTGCATGGTCACGAGCATGGTCACCATGACCAGCCGCAGAGGCCCTCATGGTCTGGGGTGGGGATCCGTCTGTTCCTGAGCCTAGTAACTGAAGGAGGATTCAAAGGGGTCCTGGTGGGCTCTCGGTATTGGAGGGACACGGCAACTCGTACAAGTGACCAGGGGAGGACTCTTCGGAGGAGGGCCAACAAGCTGGCTGCTCGGTAAGAGCCTGGGGGCTGAATTGTATGGACACTAAAGAATCCACACTTCCCACAGTATCGCCAAGAAGGCTGAGAGATCTAGGTACGTGTGAGAAAGGTTCCTACTTATCTTCAGTTACAATCTAGTCTGAGGCAGAGACTTTGCAAAGTTTCCGGATCACATGTTGGCTGCTAGATCTCTGGCTAGAGGTTTATCCAGCAGTGAAGCGCCCAGCTGCAAGGGCTGCTCTCTGGGCTGATTAGAGTCATTCAGTGGATGTCAGCAGTTCAAAGTGCCTGAGTTTTATCACCCGTGCCCTCTATTCCCACCTGAGACTGTGTTATTGTTGGATGTTTACCCCTGCAAAATAAAAACCTTGAAAAGGACTTTTATGTGTCAGCATCTGAAGTCACTGGGTACTAACCCTGGGAACCCCTAGACAACAACCGACAAGCCACGAGGAGGTAACTGGTTAGCCCAGAAAAGTCAAGGTCCACCCTAGGGGTTATGGCCGCTACATTAATAAAAATGCCATAAAACTATCCACCAATTTTGTAAACGCTATAACTTGTACAAACCAATCAATAATCGCTTATTGCGATTTTTTTAACCAAAAATATGAAGAATACGTATCGGCCTAAACTGAGCAAAAAAACTATTTTTTTATACATTTTTGAGGGATATTTATTATAGCAAAAAGTCAAAAATAATGCGTTTTTTTTCAAAATTGTCGCTCTTTTTTTGTTTATAGCGCAAAAAATAAAATCAATGTGATCAAATACCACCAAAAGAATGATCTTATTGTGGAAAAAAAAGGACGTCATATTTGTTTGGGAGTCACGTCGCACGACCACGCAATTGTCAGTTAAAGCGACGCAGTGCCGATTCGCAAAAAGTGGTCTGGTCTTTGGCCAGCAAAATGGTCCGGGGCTTATGTGGTTAAGCAACACGTCCAATCACTGTCCAAATCCTGCCGCCTCA
This sequence comes from Lithobates sylvaticus, assembly GCA_028564925.1. Lineage (NCBI taxonomy): Eukaryota > Metazoa > Chordata > Amphibia > Anura > Ranidae > Lithobates > Lithobates sylvaticus. The sequence continues at coordinate 141,434,715 of CM053032.1, forward strand.
ACTTCCGCAACATCTCTAAAATATGCCCCTTTCTAACCAATGACACAACAAAGCTCTTAATTCACTGTCATCTCTCGCCTCGACTACTGCAACTCCCTTCTCATTGGTTTACCTCTACATAGTCCATCACCTCTTCAATCCATCATGAACGATGCTGCCAGACTCATCCACCTTACCAATCGCTCTGTGTCTGCTACTCTCTGTCCTCTCTGTCAATTCCTCCACTGGCTTCCGCTCGGCCAAAGAATTAAATTCAAAATACTAACAACTACGTACAAAGCCATGTCTCTAAATACGAACCTACTAATTCTCTTCGTTCCTCTCAAGACCTCCTGCTCTCTCGTCACCTCCTCTCATACTCACCTCCAAGACTTTTCCAAAGCCTCTCCAATCCTATGGAATGCCCTACCCCAATCTGTCTGCTTATCTCCTAATTTATTAGCTTTTAGACAATCCCTGAAAATCCTTCTCTTCAAAAAAGCCTACCCTACCCACACCTAACAACTGCATTTTCATTTTCTCCATCAGCTCATCCCCCACAGTTATTACCTTTTGTTTCCACTTGACCCTCCCTTTTAGATTGTAAGCTCTAAGGCCCTCTGATCCCTCCTGTATTGATTTGTATTGTAAGTGTACTGTCTGCCCTCATGTTGTAAAGAGCTGCGCAAACTGTTGGCGCTATATAAATCCTGTATAATAATAATAATAATATAGCTTGTGGTTGTTTTCCCACCAGCAAATCATTATGCAGCCTAGCAAATGAATGACCTATGGCCAGGTAAAGAAAAATTCTTTGAACTTGCTATTGTCTTTATTTTTTGCAGTGCACTCATTACAAACATGATGGAGAAGTCTCAAAGACTGTTACAAACGTTATCCCAGTAAACTGCGAGAAGGAAGAAGTGGTTCCAGGTCTAAAAGACTAGCCCCACATGCTGGGGATCTTGAATTTTTAAAACTGGTGTTGGAAATGCGAGAGTAAGTTATCAGCAGGCATATTTGCAGTATTTGACATATAAAATTGTATAATAATGCTTCCTTCAACAATCAGGTTGACTTATTCATGGAATATCCAATGAATAAGTCACGTGACCTGTGACGTAACGTGCGTAGGGAGGAGAAGCCTAGTGATGTCAGCCTGAGGAGTTTGCTGCTAACGGCGAGGCTCTGATGTGAAGTTACCTTGACCGATTCCCTGCACATTATACGCTGTACTGAATGGGCGGTTTGTGAGTGCACATTTTTTGTAGATAATACCTTGGCTTTGTTTTATGGTACACAGGTGTACACTATTTTTGGCATTTTTTTCTCTCCACATATTGGGCAACGGAGGACATCTGAACCCGGGAGAATTGAATTACCATTCACCATGAGAAAATTCCCCAGCCTGTCAGCAATTGATTAGGACTGATAAGGGAGGACTAATTGCTGTTGTAGTATATGTCATTTTATGAATGCAATTAATACTGGCTGCTCGCATGTTTTCTCAGGAGGTGATATTGCAAATATCTGGAGTATGACACATTGTAGGAATTGCACAACTAGTACTTTTTGGGATTTTATATATTTTTATAAATTTTTTCTGCACTGATTACACATATTGTTGGTTTTTTAGGAAATTATTTATTGTCTCTGCACTGATTACACATATTGATGGTCTTTTAGGAAGTGCATTCATTGAGGTGTGAGGGAGCATCACAGTGGAGTTTTTCAATGGAATATTAATTGACGGTTGCACAGTTTTTTTACATGAACGTTTTTTTAGCACTTTTCATAATATTTGGATTACTCAATATTGATGCAATTAATTAGCACTATTTATCAGATCTGCACATTTATTTATTTATGACTTTTTTCCACTGTGGTTTTATTATATATATATATTAGCACACCAATTTTCCTTTTTTACAGGACCAATACCCTCCCCTAGAAGCACCTTGACATAAAGTGGTTAGCACTTTCGCCTAGCAGCACTACAGGGGCAGTGCCAGGTGGGAGCTTGGGTGTGCTGAAGCACCCCCAAACATTCTTTAAGCACCCTCATAGCACCCCCAAAATGTACACACTTGAATTTCCAATATAATTTCACACAATTTCTTTATTAAAGAATATTTTACCCATATGCCCTGTGTGACAAAATGGTCTGGGGACTCTTTCATATAGAGGAGGGATACCGTGGCTCTGGCCGCATAAGCCACTGATCTTCAGTGTGTCCCGGTAGGGGCTGGGTTAGTGCGCCCATATCAGTGGCAGATTGATCCCAGTGCTGTGCAGCGGCGCCAGGTTTTAAAAACACTGGGGCATGTGGTGCCTCTGCATATGCCGGTGCATTAAGGAAAGGAAAAGCCTGCTACCCAGCCCGTAAAGGAAGGTCATTTTGCTCTCTCTCTCCCTGCATGAAATCCATGGCCACCAGGCAGACAGGAACTGTGTTTGCTTATATAGAGCTGCTGTGGGCTGAGCCAGGCCCAGGACAACAGGGAGGTTTCCTTTTCCAGCCCCAGAGCAGGAATGATTACTTCTGGAAATGAAGGTAGGCTGCACCCAACCCCTCACCATAACATCACCTGCTTGGCTCTGTTCCTTATTATCGAGCTGCTGCCTACCAAGCCAGGGTGTGGGGGACAGGATATGGAGGAAGGATAAGAATTGTGTTTCGGGCAGGCATTGTCTCTTCCTTATGGAGCCACTGGGCTGGGACAAGGGGGGTCTTCTAGTCTTTCAGTCCTCTTCTATGGTGGTGGCAGGCACTGATGTAGGGGTATGCCTGATCTGGATAAGGGAAACCTGTGATCTGGGCACTGCAATCATTAGAGTGCTTGCTTACAGTGCCCAGATCAGGTGTCCCCATTTTGAGTGCGCCATTAGACTCTAAGGGGTAACTCTCCTGCTTTGGGCACTCTAAGGGGACACTCTAAGGGGGACACGCCTGCTCTGGGCACTCTAAAGGGGCACTTTTAATCAGGGCATTCAAAGGGGATCACTGTTGCTTTGGGTACTCTAAAGGGGCATGCCTAATCTTGGCACTCTTAAGGGGGAAGCCTGGTTTATATGGGGACTGATCTAAGGGGTTACTCCTGCTATGGGAACTCTGAGGGGACACTCCTGTGTTGGACATTTATGGGGGCATTCTCCTGCTCTGAGCACCTTAAGGGGGCAGTCTCCTGCTCTGGGTACTCTAAGGGGACAATCTCCTGTTCTGGGCACTCTAAGGGGGTAATTTATTCTGCTCAGGGCACTCTAGGGGGTTCCTCTCTTGCTCTGTTCACTTTGAGGGGACACTTTTTTCTGCTCTGGGCACCCTGAAGGGTCCCTCTCCTGTTCTGGACACTCTGAGGGGGGGTGGCACTCCTGCCCTGAGCACTATGAAGGGGGCACTCCATTCTAAGGAGAAAACCTGATCTATATGGCCACTGTGATCTTAGGGGACACTCCTGCTCTGGGCAAGCTACAGGGTCACAGGGTGACTCCTAATCTGAGCACTTATGGTTAAGCCTGATCTATATGGGCCCTCTAAGGGGACACTCTGGATCTTGGCACTCTTATGGGTTTACTCTTAATCTGGGCACTCTAAGGGGTCCTGCCCCCCCGTTGTATGCTGCTCGCTGTCCACCCACTGTATGCTGCTCACTGACCAGCCCCCCCCCCCACTGTATGCATTGTACAGGGGGCACACTGACCACATATAGTGCTGACCTTTTCCATGAATATGCTCTGTTGTATGTTTCACAATGAAGGGGGCCCACTGATTGCTATAATCCTGGGGGTCAATTCGTGTGCAGTGTTGGGGGTTAATTATTGTGTAGTTCTAGTAGTTAATAATGCACATTCCTGGGGGTTTATTACTGTGCTGTGGTTCATTATTGTGCCATGCTGGGATTTAATTGTTCTGCCATGATAAGGGGCTAATTATTGTGCAATATTGGAGGTTTATTATTGTGCCATGCTTGCAGTTCATTATTGTGCCATGCTGATATTTAATTGTTGTTGCATGCTAAGGGGTTAATTATTGTGCCATGCTTGTGGTTCATTATTGTTCCATACTTGCGGTTCATTATTATTGCGGTTCATTACCCCCCCATCAAATCATTCTCTGCAGGCAGAGGATGAGGACGTGATGCTCTCTAGCGGGGGGAGGGGCCTGACCATGCTGCCGCCGACGAGGGAGAGAGAGAGATCCGGGGCATGCCGAAGCTGCTGAGCTAAGGAGCAGAGTGAGAGACTGTATACCGCTCACAGCGTGTCGGCAGCCTTATCTTCCGGGTCCGCATACCAGCCCACATTCCCACCCGCCCAACCCGTACAGCCCACGGCTGCAGCCGCGCACCCACAGCGTCCCTGCAACCCCACGTGGAGACGCTGGGACCGGAGCTAGCTGCTTACTTTACCCTGGGTTGCCAGGCGCCGATCCGCTCTGTATACCATACGGCGGAGAGCGGAGAAGAGCTTGGAAGTCACAGGGAGTGTGAGAGCTGCCCTGACGTCTCCCCCTGCTCGCCCAGCCCCCCCCCTCTTGTTACCCCTAGCAGACCGGAGACCGGAGTATTATAGAATCATAGGAGAGCTTTGCTGTGCCAAAAGGAGCCCAGGAGCAGATACTAAGGTCAACCTGAAGCAGATATGGCATCCAGAGGGGACGAGCAGAAGATATGAGGTACTGTAATAGCACACTGTAATAGATGGATATAGGAACAGCTTGCCGAAAAGCGATCAAATACTGGTATGTGCCTTTTCCGTTTTATTATACAAGCTAAGGTTGCTTAGGACTGCTGCATTTCAATAATAAGAGGCTTTGATGAACTGTTTACAATAGCAACCTTGCTTATAGAACGGACATGTGAAAGGCTCTGAAGTGTCGCTGAGAACAACATAATGCAAAAACTGTATTACCAGTATCACTAGATCAAGCGGTTACCTATAAATGAATTGTTTATTGAACAGCAGTGTGCATACAGTCAGGACTTAAACCTCTGGTATACAAAATATACCTTTCATTTTGTCTGCTTTCCCCCCCCCCCTCCTGGTACCTCCCTCTTTTTTCCTTGGGGGATATCACCCCCCTCCCCCCCGTACACCGGAGGAGTGGGAAGCATTAAGAGAAAACGGTGAGGAGGTCTCATATCGAGACAATATCCACAACTCAGCGGGAAGCGGAACGGTGAGATTAAGGTTCTCCACGCACTAGGGTATGAGAAGACAAGTGGCCGATTGAATTTATTATGAGCGGTTTTTGAGTTTTCCGCAGCTTCAGCCAAGGGACTGTACAGTCGAAATTTGGTAAATACAAGCGGACTACTACCGCTGCCTAAAAGGACAAAAAAAAAAACGCTATCATACTTGAATAGGAAAGAGGCGGGTTCCCTTAGGTTAAACGGCAGCTGAGAATAAGAACTTTTAGGTATAAACAGACTAAGAGGACTGTTGCTGTATAAATCGTATATCCATACCTACTAGGCCTATTGACTCCTGACTATTAACTCTTGGAAATCAGTAAATCCGAAAACTTGAGGACTTCAGGGAGTGCACTTTGGAAACATTTGCAAAACACTTACTGAATAAACAGTAAAGAGATCGCTCCCTACATATTTATATTGTGCACAAAGGCCTTAGAAGACCCATAGGGACCCCAAAACCTGTTGACGGTTTCACTAAGTTATCAGCCCCCAAGTGAGGGTAAACGGGGCTGGGCTAGGAAATCTCTATCTTTACCCTTGTCCATATTTCACATATAATTAAAAGCGAAGATAAGAAGAGCAAAACATAAAACTGGGTAAAAGAATACGAAAGAGAAAGGAAAATAAAAAAAATAGCATGACAGAAAGAACAACGAGAGGGAGCGAACATAAAACATCAAAAGGGCAATTAAATACCTCCACGATTAAACAATATATGTCCAAAGTGGCAAGCCCCAAGGCTTCAAAAACAGGGAAACAACCTGATGTGCAACAAGAAAAAGGTGAAGACACAGGGATAAATAAAGGAGAACTCCAGGAGCAAAGTAAAGAGAGAAGTATGGAGAAAGGCGCAACAGGAGGGAAGACCGTAACAGATCAAGCCACTACTAAAGTTGAGATGATGGAAATGTTTTCTAGACTCCAGAATGTAATAAAGGCAGAAATATCTTCACTTCGAACAGATATGGGTCACCTGTTAAAACGAGTCGAGGAGATTGAAGAAAAAACAGATAGTCAAGCCCAACAAATCCATGAACTTGATGCAACTGTCAGATCAATGCAGCTGGAACAGCGGAAAATTCTACACAAACTAGAGGACCAAGAAAACCGAAACCGCAAACAGAATCTGCGCATTCGAGCAGTCCCGGAGGAGAGAGGAGAAGACCTGATGAAAAAGATGAATACCATTTTTAACCCCCAATAAACAGAGGTGATGAAGAGGCTCTCAGTATCGAAAGAGTACACAGATTAAGAAAGCCCAAAAATATTGCCGAGGACAAACCAAGAGACATTATTATAAGATTTCAAAATTACATAGATAAAGCTGCAATTTGGGCGAAAATGCGAGGAGGACCCCCCGTAAGATACGGGGGAGTGGAGCTTCAAATTTTCACAGACCTGGCCCCGGAGACACTGGCGAGAAGACGCCTATTAAAACCTCTCCTGGAGCAAATGCGCTTACAAAATATTAAATATAATTGGGGATTCCCTGCATGCCTAATAGGCATCAAAGATGGAAGATCAAGGACATTACGATTTCCAGAAGAACTAACCGAATTTTGTAACCAGTTGGACATTAGTCCCCCTACCATTCTTGGATGGGGGGAGGAAGATCTGACAAGCGCAAGGGGAGGAACTCCCAGGACTTAAGTAAAAGAAGACCTTGGGGGAGGGGAGGGGGAGGGGAGGGACGGGAGGTAAAATTAATGTGTAACAAAAGCAATGAAGGAAGGGGGGGTGGAAGGGGGGAGGGAGGAGAGAAGGGAGAAAGGAAAAGGGAAAGAAAAGGAAACGACAACGAGAAGGTGGGTTGTGAGGGGGGAGGGTGGCGGGGGGATCAGGGTTTAAAGATTAAATCTAAAAGCTTGTGGGCCTCTCTTTTGCCCGGGAAACCCACCGCTGCCCCCCGATATAAGGGGGGCGGCGGTGGGAGGCGGTGGGCATGGCTGGAGTCTCACCCCAGGGAAGGAGAACCTCAGGTGGGAGAGGGTAGAACTCCCACAGGGGAGTCTCAGGCCAGTATATGGCCAAGGGGACGGGGGGGGAGGGGGGATGGGAAGGGGGGAGAGGGCACCAGGTCAGGATTTGCTAAGGAAAAGGATAACTTCTAACGAAGCCCCACAAACTATTAATAAAAGGAGTACGATTCTTGGGGCATGTGAAACACCACCAACAGAAAAAAAGAGGAAAGAGCCAGGGGACCCATGACAAATGAACTAAATATTTTAACTTACAATGTAAGAGGTGCCAACTCTCCTGCAAAGAGATATAAAATCCTGAGGGAGCTAAGGCAATATAAGGCAGGGATTGTGTTCCTTCAGGAGACTCATATCTCCCAGGAAACAAATGGGAGATTCCACTCTAGTGACTTCCCGACCTGGTATTACGGGGATTCACCTATTTCAAGAGCCAAGGGAGTGGCGATTGGCTTCGCGAAAACAGTGAGATTCACTTTAGCTGACAGGATGATAGACCCTGAGGGGAGGTACCTTTTTTTGAAGGGTAAACTAGGAGAAAAAGCATTAACATTGGCCAATATCTACAGTCCGAATCAAAACCCCATTAGGTTCCTCAAACAGATCTTAAAAAGACTTATGGACTTTAAAGTGGGCGACCTGATATTGGCGGGAGACCTGAATTTTTGTATAGACCCAGCAGTGGACAGTACGTCCCGTGTACAGGGGACAAGTAAAGAAATGCTAAAAATGATCAGACAGAGATTGCATCGCTATCAACTGATCGACGCCTGGAGGACGCAACACTTAAAGACACAAGATTATACTTTCTTCTCCCCTGTTCACGGGACGTCCTCGCGTTTGGACTACATATGGATAGATCATAAGCTATTGGAACAGATAACCTCAACGAATATAGAGATATCGACGGTATCCGACCATTCCTCGGTGACAATGAAGATGGAGATCCCAGGCCCCTCAAGACAACCATACTCGTGGACAGTGGCGTAACTAGAACCTTCAGGGCCCTGATGCAAAAAAACATGAAGGGCCCCCCTGACCCCCAGCTGGGGCCCTTCCCTCCGAGCCCAGTGGTGGAAACGCCAAGGCTCGGTCACAATTGTGACGTTTGTGACCATGTTAGTTCTGCCACTGGTATCTGTTTTTTTTTTTCTACCATTTATTTATTTATTTTTTTTAATATTTTTTAAAATGTTTTAAGCATTGGGGGGCTTTGGTGAGATATCAGGGGTCTAAGCAGACCTCTGATGTTTCACCTTTGAGACCGAGACAGGAGATTGAGAACAGCTGCACAGAATGAATGGGCAGGAATAGCTCTGTATAGAGCTTTCCCTTTATTCGTAAACGGAAGCATAGTAAATATAGTTTACTATATTTCAGTCATGAATGGACTGAGTCCATGATAGGTATGGATCACTGACTCTCCATTCAGAAAAGGCTTCATCCTGACAGATACTCTGCAGCAGCCGGCAGGAGAGGGGAGAACTCTGTAGAGCTGTGGGGACAAGAGGAGGGGCCAGGAGAGAGCATGAGGGGGGGGGGGGGGGGGCACCAGGAAAAAGTACAGGGGGGCTGGAGAGCACATGGGGGGGCACCAGAAAGAAGCTGCATAGAAGGAGTGGCGGGGGGCAGCTGCTTATAGAGGAACTGATCTTTCCATTTCCCCCACTTCTCATCTCCCTCCCGCAGGCTTTCAGCAGTTGCAGGAGGAGAGTGAAGAGATCAGGTTTCTCAACATTTTACCAGTCAAGGCACAACATATTGCCTCTTCACTGCCTGTCAAATGCCTCTGAAAAGCGATCTGAGCCTGCATTGCTTTTCAGAGGAATGGCATTTTCTTGTTGGCATTATAAACCCACCCTAAAAAATCCATTCTGATTGTAAAGAAAAAGGGGGTCAGGATTAAAAGTAATGTATATACATAAACACACACACACACACACACAAGCACACACACACATATAAACATACACACATGCACACAAACGCACACACACATAAAAACATACAGTGCACACACACATATAAACATGCACACAAACATGTATAGATCGCCTTTTAAAAAAAATCGTCAACTTGCTCACAGTACCTTCACTCTCCATGCTGGGTACTGCACTGTAAGGGGAGGCAGAGAGCACAGCATACACTGTGCTAGACACCTCTCCCTTGCTTTCACTTCCAGAGCGTGACCGAGCTCCTGCACTGCTGATTTATACATCGGCTGAGGATCGGGATGTTCGGTCCCATATGCAGCCACAGCTCGGGGAGAGGGGGGCACACAGGCCCCCTGCAGCATGGGGCCCAGTCGCAATTGCGACTTCTGCAACCCCTATACTTCCGCCCCTGCTCGTGGAAGCTAAATGAAGACCTTCTCCAAAATGAGAGGGTCGCAGATAAAATCCATAAAGAAATAGAACAGTACTTTCTAAACAACGATACTGGAGACGTCTCTGGGGGGGCACCCTCTGGGAGGCTCACAAGGCATACATCAGGGGGATCCTCATCGCCATTGCGATCGGGGAAAAAATAGAAAGGGAAAAAAGAAGGAAAACCCTGAAAGAGAACATATTTAAATTAGAACAAGAACATAAACAATATAAGGGACAACACCAGGGGATATTCCATCACTTGGTAAGCAAAAGAGAGGAACTTAGGGATATTATGGATCAAGAGATAAATAAAAAATTCCATATAGTAGCCAAAGAAAGATCGCAAGGGGGGAATAGAGTAGGAAAGCACATGGCAAACTTGCTGAAAAAAAAGAAAGAAATTAACTTTATTGAAAAAATTCAAAATAAAAATGGGGAAATACTATATAAAACTAAAGAAATCGCAGAGGAATTTAGGAATTATTACAAGGCCTTATACTCGGTAAATCAGAGGGGGAGACAGGAGAAAACAGCAGAGAAGAAGATCAGCAAATTTTTGAACAATGCTAAATTGCCCCAGATTTCAGCAAGCGATAAATTACTGCTAGATAGACCCATAACTGAAGAAGAAGTTGGCCAAGCCTTAAAGGACTCCACCCCAGGGAAAAGCCCAGGACCGGACAGGTTCACGACTCTCTACTTTAAAAAATTTAAAGACTTACTAATTCCCAGATTATTTTGATACATGAATGGGTTGGGCGTTAATTACAATATGGGAAGGGACGCCTTGGCAGCTTCCATCACGGTTATCCTAAAAGAGGGAAAAGACAACACACTGTGTTCAAACTACAGGCCGATAGCCCTCCTAAACGCAGACTCTAAGCTTTATGCCAAGGTTTTGGCAACAAGGCTAAAAGAATGGATGACCGACCTGGTGCACCCGGACCAGGTCGGTTTTATATATAGAGGGCAGGGCTCAAGTCCTGCGGGAACGCATGGGAACGGAGTTCCTGTACTTTTTCCACAACAGGAACTCAGTTCCTGTTAGCAGCCGTGTCCTGCAAGACTTTTAAGTATGCAAGCTGTGTGGCAGGTGCTACACCAGCAGCTGCCGACACAGCTCGCAATAGTAAGTGCCGCACACCTGACCATTCAGGCATTGCCAGTAGGGGACCCCATGACAGCTTCTGCTTCAATCTACCTGTCAATCACAGCTAGCTGACAGGTAGATCAGGTCCCTGCTGCTAAGAGATTGTATTTAGTCAGACCTCTCATGATGCCCTCCTCCCTGTCGGCCCCTCCTGATTTTCTGTCTCCTCATCCTCCCCCCCCCCCAGTCTCCTGCATACTTGCTCTGTGCGTCCCGCTGAATCCCCCCCTCCTCTATGTTAAGTACCATATGATGAGAGAACCCAGAGGAGGAGCACAGCTATTCTGCTCACAGGACATGCAGGGAGAGAGGTGAGCTGAGGGAGGAACATCACTTTGGGGTGGTAAGCTGAGCACAATACCTGGCAAAGTTTAATGCCAGGAGGGAAGTTTATGTGGAAATATGTGAAGGGTTGGAATAGCAGCGAGTGTGTGTTGGAGCCCTGCAGAGTTTGCAGCCCCCCAAGCAGGAACACATCACTATGTCCCCAAGCATTCTGTCCAGATAATGTGCAGTTCCTTTATGACCTTTTCATTTAACCCTGTGTTATCCAAACTCTGTTCAATGAAAAGTGTAAACTCACCACATAAACATTCTATATACAAAATAAAATTCCCCAATAAAGATCAAAACATGATGTTCACATTTGCATGGAAGAACAATTGAATGAATGCTGATTATTCAGAGAATTACCGTATTTATGTTTATTGAGGATTGTTTTGTTTTATGTACTAACAGTTGAGCTTCATACACACAATACGAAAATTGGATGAAAAATACCACTTTTGAAGCGTTCGTTCATATGAGCGTATCATTTTTTTTTTTTTTTCTCGGTGGGCGAGTGGATCTTGGGTGGGAGTTCCCACACTTTTTCCCCCAGGACTTGACCCCTGATAGAGGGGGATTTCACGCAATAATATAGCTCGAATATATAAAGTCCTAATTAGTGCAGGGGAAGAGGCCCCGCCATACATTAGGAAATGGGAACTAGAATTGGGCACACAAAGCAAAAAACACATTTTAGGCAATATTTTTCAGTTAACACATAATTCAGCCCTCGATTCTAATACGGCAGAGATGAACTTTAAATGCCTAGCTAGGTGGTACGCCACCCCGGATAAATTGAACAAATTTCAACCGGGGGAATCTCCGTATTGCTGGAGGGGATGTAAAGCAATCGGCACAATGGCCCACATATGGTGGGATTGTCCGGTGATTAAGCTTTACTGGAAAGAGGTTTTAAAATTAATAAAGGAAATTACCAATAAAGAAATACCGGAAGATCCTTGGTTATGCCTGTTCCATGGAGTAGAGAGTCCGATTAAGAAATACAGAGAATCAGTTGTCTCCATCATGATCAACACAGCTAAAAGTCTCATACCAAAAAACTGGCAGGAATCAGAAAGCCCTAAAATGAAAGAATGGATAGCGGGAGTAAACAACAGCTTTAAATGGGAGAGATTAGACTCAGAGAGCAGAGAAGGAAAAGAGCGAGACCATAAAGATAAGTGGGACAGCTGGATAGCGTTCAAAAAGACGTGGAAATATGTAGAAATAATGATTCAATAAAAGTTGGGGTTAAGGAGGGAAGCAAGGACAAGAAAGAGATAGGAATTCAACCAGGTGCCCGGGGAGGGGGGGGGAGGAGGGAGACACAGGGGCGGGGATTGGGTGTATGGGAAAAAGAATAGAAGTTACAATAGATAGGGAGTGAAGTACAAAATGTTGTTTTTGAAAACAAAAAAAAAACGAAACTGCTGATTCTGTATATGTTTTGTATGTGGAAAATTTGAATAAATAAAGAATTAATAAGCCACAATGATGAAAAGACTGAGATGGGACAGAGAAAAAGGCCTTGCTGACTTAGTCCTACATATAAGTTTTCCTGAAGTGGCAAAAAAAAAAAAAAAAAAAAAAAAATCATTCTCTGCAGCTATTACCTTTTGTACTACCACCCCTTTAGAATGTAAGCTCTACGAGCAGGGCCCTCCTGTACCTTTTGTGTTGAACTGTACTGTAATTGTGTTGTCCCCCCTATACATTGTAAAGCGCTGCGTAAACTGTTGGCACTATATAAATCGTGTATAATAATAATATAATAATTCTTGTGCCATGCTTTGCGGTAAATTTTTTTGTTCTGTTCCGGGGGTTAGTTATTATGCTGTGCTGGGTGTTATGGCTGTCCCTGACATGTACTGGGGGTTATCTGGCCCTTATACTTGCTGGGGAGCTATTGCTTACCCTGACACTTGTGGGGGTTATCATTGCTAGTCCCATTTGAGCTTGTTTTACTCAAACAATCAATTCTATGTGCTCTATTTTATCTATATAAAGAGGAAAGACTGTGAAGAAACACCCACTTTCAGCTACGCCTACATTTGACCACATCCACTTTTGGCCACGCCAACGAGAGCGTGGTGCACCCACACAGCACCCCCAAATCAATTGTCTGGAGACTCCCCTGCAGCACTAGGGTTGTCAGTTCGAATTCCAACCACAGCACTACCTGCCTGGAGTTTGCATGTAGGTTAATGTAGGTTAATTGGTCCCTGTCCAAATTGGCCCTAGTATGTGTATGTATAAATGTGAGTTAGGGACCTTAGATTATAAGCTCCTTGAGGGCAGGGACTGATGTGAATGTATAAAAGATATGTAAAGTGATGCATAAATTGATAGCGCTATACAAGTACCTATAATAAATACTATTAAAGGACAGCAAATATCTCCCAGCTCCCAAGTACAGCTGATCTGATCATTAGTGAGTGTCAATGTTATCTGTGTAGTTACATAAGGAAACTGAGACCAAATTATATATAATGAAGTAAATGTATTAGTAGTAAAGAAAAAGACAAGCACACAACAGCAAACAGCGAAACATAAAAATACAAGTGAAACCCAACCAAAATACCTAACAAAGTCAATAGGTGTTCAATGTTTGGATGTTAACTCTTACATGTTAGGCAATTTTTTGGCTTTCAAATATTATACAAATCCATATTGTTTTGGAATATTTTATTAATGTATGTTGTCAGATGCCCCCCAGTGTTGGTTTTGCTTTAATGCGCTCATGTGAGCGTATTCTCACATACAGACATTGGCGGAAGACCATTGGCCGCGAAAACCTTCCTGTGGAGACTGCAGATCTGTTTGCTTTTTAGGGATGTTCATTTATGCCTCACCAGGAGACTGGTCACTTCTTGGCGACTTCATTAATGACTTCAAGCAAACATGTCTGTGTACATGGGAAATTTAGCATAACAATATATATATTATGACCCACTGAGCCATGGTTTTGTATCGTTCGAGTCATTGAAAGCAGTTAGACAGTTTGGATGTGGTTTTGTGCAGAACTATCTTTCTAGTGTAACCTTTGTCTCACAGAAAGCATGGTTCTCACCTGACCGTTTGCACACATCACTGCTAGTCTGTTTTGAATGTATACATGTCTGTGATTGGTTCTTTTGAAGGAAAACAAATGTCCCTGTATTGTAACATCCAGTTGATCATTGCATTCTGTGCCATGTCCTTATATGGTCATTCACATTCTGTGTTGCTGATGTAAGGTCACAACCTTTGTAGGAGGGGTTTAGCTGTTGGAGGCAAACCCTCCAGGATGTGGCTTCGAATTGATATGTAAATAAAAGGAGTCTGCTCAGAGAGGACAGACAGAGATGCTGCCCTTTGCTGAGAGGAACACGTAAGAATACTTGTGATGGCTCTTTTAATGGGACCTGGCTGGAAAGCAGCTAGGCTGGGAAGGTGATGTATGGATGCTAGGCTGAGATAAAGATGTATGGATGGATGAGGGGGTTGGGAGTTAATGGCTAAAGGTAAGGCATTATATCATTAAGACGGAAAGTATCATTGGTTATATTAGAAACAGGAAATTTGGCTGTTTGCTCTACAGACAGTCAGATTTTCCATGACAATATGATTTCACCCAACATTGTTTATGGAAACCAGTGTTGAGATAAATAAATAGCCCGTGGTGGCTCACCCCTTAAAATCTTAGTTGCTCGGCTGTCATTGTGTTCCAGTGGTTTCATTTCTTTTTTTAATAAATTACCTAATAGAAGTATGCAGATACGTTTTTTTTTTTTACTTTATTATGACTTCACTTGATGCATGCTTGTTCCAGATTAGTGACTAATGCCGCCTACACACGGTCGGAATTTCCAATGGAAACAGTCCGATGTGAGCTTTTCATCAGATTTTCCGACTGTGTGTATGCCCATCGGTCTTTTTCTGTCGGAATTTCCGACGGACTTTGGATTGAGAACCTGTTCTTAATTTTTCCGACGGAAAACCTTTCTATCGGATTTTCCGATCCTGTGTATGCAATTCCGACACGCAAAATTCCGACGCATGCTCAGAAACAATTCGATGCATGCTCAGAAGCATTAAACTTCCCTTTTATAGTGCAGTCAAACTTTTTTTAAGGCGTGGTGTTATTGACCGTCGGAATTTGGTGTGACCGTGTGTAGGCAAGACAGTTTAAGCGAAATTCCGTCGGATCTCCGACGGGAAAACCATCAGAGCTTTTTCCAACGAGAATTCCGACCGTGTGTGCGCGGCATTAGAAAGTATTGAAAGCTGTGATAGCCAGAAAGCTTGGATTTTTCAAAAGGAAGTCATCATTTGAGCTGTAGTATTTTTACTAGTTCTACAGAATTCTTTAACATTTATAAACTGCATTTTTTCATTTAATTCCTTCCCTCTGCTGATAAACACACATGCATATCACTCTTAAAGTACACGGTTGTAAACTCTCCCTGCTGTTGTGTTTGCATTCTGCAGCAAAAAAGGTCACACATGCTGTCTATATAAAATATATGCCCTTTGAAAGGTCTGAATTTACCCAGTTATTTAATTTTTAGTATATTGCTGAAGCATCACCGACACTAATTAATTTTCCTTCATTTTGGAATTATGTAGCTTGAAGATTACAGATAGGAACTTTCTAAATATTTTTAAAATTTAGAAACAGAAAATGGTTGTGTTCTCTTTTCACTGTGAGCATCTTGTAGACTCTTTGAGGAGAAGCAGTGCATAACAACCAATCAGCTTTTACTTTCAGGCCCTCGTTCACACTGAAAACAGCTTTAAAATTGTGTGCGTTTAACTGAACTCGCACGATTTCAAAGCCGCATTTCAGTCCGACTTCAGAGGGGCGACTTGAAAGATATCTGTGTGGGTTCATGCACAGATGTCTATTGAAATCACCAAAAGTATTGCAGGAACTACTTTTGGAAATTGGTGCGACGCTTCAAAGTCGGCGTCACACCGATTGTTACACTCCTATTGCCGGCAATAGGCTCTGATTTCACATGCAATTTGACCTGTCAAATCACATTTCAAAGTGCGCCAATGTGAACGGGGGCTCAAAGCTACATTCCCCCATAGGTATGAACTTCTTGTGAATGTGTGTTCACTCCAGCAGTGTCTGAACATATCAGTTATAGTGAGGTGACTGGTGGAATGTATAAGTGCACTATGCAATACCTTGGCTGCTTATAGTCCATTTGGAAAGTATGCTTGAGGTGATTGTAGCCGTATTAGTGCAATTGTGACAGAGAAAATTGAGTACTGTCCGTGATACTTTTTTTATTTGCACTAACATATCATTTTTCATGGACAAGCTTTCGGGGTATGTCACCTTCTTCAAGGTCTAATCAGTACTGATTCACAAAAGTTTTAGTGAATCAGTACTGCTTAGACCTTGAAGAAGGGGACACACCCCGAAAGCTCGTCCATGAAAAATGATATGTTAGTGCAATTAAAAAAAGTATCAAACAAAGAGAGTGGGTACATCCTAAAATGTACCATAAGGGGTTTTAATACTGTACGAGTGGAAAGGAACTCAGGGAGCGCTAAATGTCCATGGCTTAGGGGCGCAAATTATTTGTCTTGCCTTATGTGCTGACAACCCACACGCTACAAAATAATTTTACTGTTAGGGGTCCCCACAACTTGAGAAATTTTATCAAGGCATCATGGCACTAAAAAGGTTGAGAACCACTGATCTAGACTTTGCAATATTTGCCCACACTTCTTTGCAGAACTACTCAAGTTCAAGTGGTTGTAAAGGCAGAAGTTTTTTTTAATCTTAAAGTGGAGCTCCACCCTAAAGTGGAACTTCCGCTTATCGGATTCCTCCCCCCTCCGGTGCCACAATTGGCACCTTTCAGGGGGCAGGGGGTGCAGATACCTGTATAATACAGGTATCTGCACCCACTTCCGGGACTAGCTGCCCCACCCCTATCCGAGGATGCCCGCCCATATCCGAGGATGCCCGTTTTGTCTTGGGAAACACACAGTTCCCAGGGCATAACGGGGACCAATAAAGACGCGCAGCGCGACTCGCGCATGCGCAGTAGGGAATCGGGCAGTGAAGCCACAAGCTTCACTTCCTGATTCCCTGACAGAGGATGGCGGCGGGGACAGTCGAGAGACGAGCGCTCGTCATCTTCTGCCGACATCTCTGGAACCTGGAACAGGTAAGTGTATATTTATTAAAAGTCAGCAGCTGCAGTATTTGTAGCTGCTGACTTTAAAAAAAAAAAAAATTCAGGTGGACCTCCTCTTTAATGCATTCTATGCATTAAGATAAAAAGCCTTCTGTGAGCAGCAGCCTCCCTCAGCCCCCTTAATACTTACCTGACCCCCTCTCCATCCAGCGATGTCCACCAGTGCCTCGGCTGTCTGTAACGCTCCCTCCTGATTGGCTGAGACACAGCAGCGGCCATTGGCACCCTCTGCTGTCAATCAAAGTCAGTTAGCCAATGAGGAGAGGGAGGGGGCAGGGTCAAACCATGGCTGAATGGTGTCTAAATGGATACACGGAGCTGTGGCTCAGCTCAGGTGCCCCCATAGAAAGCTGCTTGCTGTGGGGGCACTCAACAAGAGGGAGGGACCAGGAGCTTCAGCCAGAGACCCGAGAAGAAGAGGATCCCGGCTGCCCTGTGCAAAACCACTGCACAGAGCAGGTAAGTATAACATGTTTGTTATTTTTATAGAATATACAATCACTTTCAGTTCAATTTGATGGTGACCGTTTGTGGACTGCAGTCTGCAAGTCATTCCACAGATTTTCAATGAGGTGTAAGTCTGGGCTCTGACTAAGCCATGCAAGTACATTCACCTTTTTCTCCTTTAACAATTGTGTGGTAATTTTTTCTGTGTGCTTTGGGTCATTGTCATGTTGGAAGATAAACTTTCTTCCATTTGACAGCTTTCTGGCAGAGAGCAGCAGATTTCCCTCAAGAATTTGATAGTATTTTGCCCCACAATTTTTTTCCTTCTATCCTGACAAGTGCTCTAGCCCCTGCTGCAGAGAAACACCCCCATAACATGATATTACCTCATCCATGCGTTACTGTAGAAATTGTGTTATTTGGATGGTGAATAGAGATGAGCTGAACACCCCTCCGGTTCGTATCGCACCAGAACTCTCAAACATCGCAAAATTTTGGACCTGAACCACAAACCCCATTGAAGTCTATGAGACCTGAACTTGAAAAATAAAAAGCTCCCATTTTGAAGGCTTATATGCAAGTTATTGAACATAAAAGGTGTATGGGGGCCCGGGTACTGCCCTGGGGGACATGTACCAATGCAAAAAAAAAAAAGTTTAAAAACATAGTTTTTAAAAGAGCATTCATTTTAATGATGCTTAAAGTAAAACAATAAAAATGAAAAATTCCTTTAAATCTAGCACCTGGGGGTCTGCCTGTAAAATGGTGCATCTGTACTGTGTATATAACCTTCTGCAGCAATACTGACATATACACTATATTGACAAAAGTATTGGGCTGCAGCCTTTACACGCACATGAACTTTTTTTTTTTTTCTTATATATTCTTTATTTTCGTTGTAGATATATCAAAAAGAAAAGATGTTAACAAGTATAACAATAAACATTATGTATCCCATTCCTTCATTTAAGTCACTTGCTATGCCAATTCTTTTATTCTTTCCACCCCCCCCCCCAAAAAAAAGGAGCCCCTCCCCCCTCTCCCCCCCTCTCTCTATACCTCCATCACTGACATAAATCCATCCGATTTCCTAAACTCCATCCAATTTCTCCATACATTATGATAAATCCCTAGTGAGTCCTCTACTGTGTGTATTTAGTTTTCTCCATGGATCTTACCCATTCCACTCTTGCTACCCACTCCTTTATCTTCGGTGCTTCTTGGGTTCTCCATAGGCTTGGGATCAAGCTTTTAGTTTCGTTTAGGAGATATGGGACCAGGGAGTTTTTATATTGGGAGACCGCTTTTCTTGTATCATGGAATAAACATTCCCAGGGATCTTTCTGGATCTGTTCTCCCGTTATTTGATAAATTACTCCTATGATTCTCTCAGAGTAGGGTTGTATTTTTATGCATTCCCACTAAATATGCGCAAAGGTACCAGGGGTGTCACAGCCCCTTCAACAAGTTGGAGGGCTTTCTGCCCTGTACCTGTGTGCCCTTTGGGGGGTCACATACCATCCTACCAGCAGTTTATAGCACATTTCCATTGTCCTGACATCCCTTGAAGAGAAGCAAGCTATTCTTAAAAATGTTTCCCTGTGTTCCTCATCTCTAAGGAGTCATATTTCCTTATCACATTTCCCCAGATAAGATTGGTATTCATGTTCTGCTTCCTTAATCAGAATTTTATATATTTTAGATATACTTCGGTTTAAACTTGAGGGGGAGCTGAGCAATTTCTCAATTAACCTTGTGTGTCCTTTTCCCCGTAGTGGTTGTGGTAGTGATTGTGTAAAATGCTGTAAATTTGTCTAATGGTTTATTTCCCCATTCATGTGTAATTTCTGAATACGTATATAATCTATTTCCGTTCAGCTCATCTTGCAATAATATTTCCTCCTTTTTTGCCCATCTAGTAAAATATATGTGCTCTTATTTCCCTGGATTAAAGTAATTTTTTCCTAATATAGACATTAATTGTGAATTATAATCCCAGTGATATAATCTACCCAATCCATCCCATATATTAAAAGTGTTTCTAGTTAGTGGATTTGTGTTAGAACTTAAATCTCGATATTGTGATGGTATCCATACCATCTTTCCTATATCTACTTTGCTCTGTGATATCTCTATATTTACCCAAGTTTTCCCTTCTTTGTTGTAAATCCAGTCCGCAATCTGGGAAATAGAGATCGCCTGGTAATATTTTTTTAAATCTGGTGCTGCTAACCCCCATCTCTTTTTCTTTTACCAATGTTGCATATGCAAACCTAGGGTGTTTGTGTGCCCATATGTACTTTAGTACCATTGATTTTAATTTCCTGAAATAATCCTGAGGAAGTGTTATTAGGATCATTTTAAAAATGTATACCAGCATTGGTAATATATTCATCTTTAATGCTTTTATTTTCCCTATTCATGAAAGGGGTTTGTGTCTCAAGATGTTAAGTTGTTCCTTAATCCTATTAAGCATTGGGATATAATTAGCCTTAAACATAGTCCCCAGGGATGCCGTCAACTTTATTCCCAAATAACCCAACTCCTTCTTGCACCATTCAAAGGGGAATGTGGGTTTTATTGAATGCTGCTCTTCCCTCATGTAGTTATATTCAATATCTTTGATTTGGACATATATTTTTTTTTAATTTGTACATTTTCCATATTGGCTCAACTTCTCCCTACAAAAAGATAGGAAGGTCGATCCCATATATGGCGAATTCATCACCACCTTACTTGAATTCATCCTGGAGCACAATATTTTTTACCTTCAATTGCTCCCACTACCTCCAGGTACAGGGGGTGGCGATGGGGACCTGTTGCGCCCCATCCTACGGCAACCTGTACCTGGGGGAGTGGGAGCAAATGTTCCTAGACGATGAGGACTTGTCGATGTACACGGACCACATTCTAGGGTGGTACCGGTACATCGACGACATCTTCATCGTCTGGGACGGCCCAGCACATATGTTGGAGCAGTGTTTATCCAGGATGAATAAGAACAATTTCAATCTTAACTTTACCATGTCATACAACTCCAACAACATTGCATTTTTAGATGTGGAAGTATATAAGGGAGAGGAAGGTAATTTACTCACCAAACTATATAGGAAGCCAACAGCTGGCAATGCAATTTTTCATGCGACCAGCTTTCACCCCAAACCCCTATTAAATTCTATACCGTATGGCCAATTTCTAAGAATTAGGCGCAATTGCGCCGATGACACCATTTTCAAACAAGAAGCTGACAACTTGCGTGACCGTATTTTAGAAAGGGGATATTCACATGCCTTCCTAAAGAAGTCGTACCAACAAGCATGCTTACGCAGCAGAGACTAGCTTCTGTATTCAAAAAAACCTAAGAACGACACCAATCCTCTTAGAATCATATCTAAATTTAGTAATCAAGAACAACAGATAAGAAAAATCGTGGACAAATATTGGCACCTTTTAACTCAGGACTCCACCTTGGGCCCATTCATTACGGAAAAAAACCCTATTTACGTTTAGGAGAGCCACATCTTTGAGAGACCAAATTATTAGCAGTGAGTACAGTTATAATAAGAAAAATCATTGTAAATATAAGGGCACATACATGTGCGGATCCTGTAATTACTGCAAATTTATGTGGGTGGAGAAAAATCCAAAATTACCAGATGGCCAGATCTTTAAGGCGAAACACTTCACGAATTGCAAAACGATAGGGGTCATATATTTGTTACAATGCGATTGTTCATGCTTTTATATAGGAAAGACGAAGTTGGAATTTTGGAAAAGAGCGTATAAACATATTATTAGCATGCAAGCCTGTGATCCAGATCTCCCATTGGGGAGACATACAACTATTGTCCATGCGGGCAAATTTCCGAGGATTAAATTCCTCATTTTGGATCGCATCCACCCAAATCCGAGAGAAGGTGACTGGAATAAGTCCCTCCTCCAGCTAGAAGCACGCTGGATCTTCAGTCTAAAAGCAACTCAGGCCCCGGGCCTCAATGAGGCTATATGGTTCAAACCCTTTTTGGAGGGTTTTTCCTCCGGAGGGATGGAAAAATGATTTTGAAAACTGGCTATTAACATCTTTAAAATGAGACTATATGTTTATTGCCCATCCCCTTCGTTCTTATCCCTTTCTCTTTTTAGGAAATTTATATTCCTTGAAAGGATAAACAAACAAAAAATGTCCATCTCCCTCCCCCTCCATTTATTCCCTGCCTGAAAAATGAATTCAGAAATTTATGCTGTACTTTCCATGCGCACATAGTATATACTGCGATTATCAATTAATGTGAAAAAATATTTACAATAATTGATCTTGTCTTGAAGCAATAAAAATTTGATGTACACTCCATTAAAGTAGTTAGCGACGCACAAGTGTCGCAATTGGGGTTGCATGTGATGCATTGGAAATCGCAGAAACCTCCCCTTGACATCCCCTTGCTATACCCATCTGGGATATCATATGTTAAATTCATACCAACCGTATATATGTTTAAATATTGTTTTGTACTCTCATGCAGTATTTCTTTGCTATATTTGTTTGAAATCCTATATGCTGAATTTACACTACTAATGTGCATATATGAATTTAATGTGGCACTTTTAGGCATATAATCTACTGGTCTTCATATATGTGCAGCCTCTAATTATATACTCGTTATTTGTTATCCATTTGACATCTCTTTTCTTTTTTCTCTTTTTTTTGTATTTATATTTCAGATTCTGCCTCTCCCTGTAAAGCGCCTGGATGAAGGAGTTTCAACCACCCATATAAACACCAATCATTCCTTTACCTATAGTTCACGGTGATGGGGGATGCCCAGTGGGCCGCCCGGCACGCCCAGCCGCCCGCCCACTATTAGATGGACGAGGCGGCGAATTAGGAGTGCCCGGCGTTGTTTCTCGACGCCGGGACTCCATCTTGCTTCACCCGGCGGACATGCGCTGTCCACCGATGAAGCATGACGTGCTGGCGGGAGCTGTGGGCGGGTCCGGGTCACGATGCGTACCATTCATTGGTGCGCGGGGACCCGGATGCGCGCGCAGCACTCGGGGGGCGGGCCAGAGAGCCCTATCTTTCCCCCTGCCTCTCAGCAATCAGCTGTATCTCCAACAGCTGATTGAGAGACAGGGGATAGTACAAAATACAACGCTCGCTCCACTCAGAACCTGCACTTGTCGGGCTGAGGAGGAGGCGAGCAGTCAGACTGTCTAAAAAGGTAAAAACTTTCAGTACTATCTTTTTCACCATTTAAATTTAAATCTAACTTTATCCCCCTCCTTGTGGTTTATCACAGTTTTCCATCTCTTAATGCGCAGCTGGGCTGTCATCCTTTTATGTTTGCTTTCAATTATAAACTGAGATCCTTGACTCTAAAAAGACCCACCTAAGCACTAAACTAATATAACCTTCCTTACATCTACCTTGACTATATGCACAAGATGTGTCAGTGAATATAATACAATACAACGTATATGAATGTGGGTTAATATATAGAAGAGGTCAAATTGGCAAGACTATTGAAAAAATATTATTTAAAAAAAATAAGAAAAAATTCTTATATAAAAAAACATATACATATAGGAACTATACATGTAAGCGCCGTAGTGTATATCCTCCAGCCCTAATGGGCCTCTGAACAACACATGTTTTCTTGCCAATATTTTTCCTCCGCGTACCCTACGGATACTTCAATTTTTATTATAATTTTTATTTTTTTCTATTTTTATTTTTTACTCTTAGATTCAAAAACATATCATATACTTGGTCTTTCAAGGACAACATTTATTTATAAATACACTCTTTGTACTAATCAGCTGCATAAGGGCCTATATATATATATATATATATATATATAAAAAAAGAAAAAATGTGTGACAATACTTCTATACGCATATTGATGTATGCCCTGGGGGGGTAATTACTTTGGGAATAACCCACTATTATGGACACTTTTGGTTGTTCTTTCTCTTAGAGCCATTGGTTTAAGCACGATCTGTACAGCAAAAAGATCTTAGGATCAGCGGTGCAGTTAACCAAGATATACTAACAGGTATTGAAAACAGGTTATGTATGTATAACTTGTCTTTAAATAGGAATTTCCCCCTTTATGATGATTAATAAACGTATGCATGTCTATATATGCTTCACTTTAATAGGGCTCTCATATTGCTATCCGACCCCAGTGTGCCTGTTTGGCGTCCTCCCAGATATACCTTTTTCATCGTGACACATATAACTACTCCAACAGTTGGAGCAGTCTGTGGCGTTTTTCCATCTTTTGGATGCCTGGCTCCTCTCTTTGTTGATGGGTATCCGTTTCCTGTTAAACAATGGCTCTCAGGACAACATGTGAAGAAGCTCCTCCTCCCAGCCGTTGTTTTTAAATCAACCTGGAATGCTCTTGTATAGGGTATTTCGATTCAGTGTGAGTCCCTGTTTCATTGTCTTTAAGCGTATGTTTATATAATTGTTTCTTTTTTGCAACTGTTACTATATGTATAGGTACTTATATCTTGAGACACTACTTTACCATTATATCTTTCTATACAATAGGAATGTTATTATTCTCTCACCCCTGAGGAAGGAGGAAACTACCAATCTCCGAAACGCGTCGGGTGTGAGACAATCTTTACGAGATACATTCATATTCTGTACCTTGCAATTTAATTACTGTTTGAACATTCCAGTTCTTTTATTTCTATATATTTTTTATGTATGTTAATGCTTTATATACCAATTTTTTGTAATAAACAATTTTCTATATATACTACCTAGTTTTCAATCTGGGGTTAAACACTTTCATGCCTTAAAAGTCCAACCCATAGGGGATTCCCCCTCTTTTTTCTCGAATATAGGATGTGGCATATAATATAATTTCCCCTCTTCATACATGTGTAGTCCACGCTAAGCCTACAATTCTCTCTCTAGAACTATTGGGATTGTTGTCCTGGGATTTGAAATATAAAAAAGCAGATTGTCCGCATAAGCGGCTACTCTGTACTCCCTTTCCCCAACTCTCACCCCTTTAATATCTGGATTCTTGCGAATGGCAGCTAGTAAGGGTTCCAATGCTATTACAAAAATCATTGGAGAGAATGGGCACCCCTGCCTTGTCCCATTAAATAATTCAAGGGGAGAAGACAAATTCCCATTTAATCTAATTTTAGCCACTGGGTGGTGGTAGAAGGCCGATATCCATCGCATCATCCTCTCACTAGGGATGGGCCCGGTGTTCGATTCAAACCCATGTTCGAATCGAACATCGGGCGTTCGCCCGCTCGGCGAGCCCAGAACTATTTGGGCCGCTCGCATCAAATTCGTGTGATGCGAGCGGCCCGCAATGCACTGCACCAGTTGCAGTGCATTGCTGGCAGATGATTGGCCAAGCATGCACTGTGACCCGCATGCTTGGCCAATCAAAGAGCCAGCGGCGAGGAGAGCAATAATTGGCCACAGGCAGGATGCCTGTGGCCAATTATAGCTCAGGGGGTTTAGTACACACCCCACAGTATAAAAGGCCGCCGCGGCGGCCTCGCATATTGTGTTGTGTTGTCAGTGTCAGCGTGTCAGTGTTATGTGCTGCTGACTGCTGACATTATGTGCTATGATTCTGGGGATTTGTTTGTGCGTGCTGTTAGTACAGCATTGCAGTATCACATCTGGGGGGTGTCTATAGTATGCCTGTGAAGGGGGGCATGTTTCCTGTGCTTAGAACTGTCCCTGCAAAAAGTGTAATTTTTGCAGGAAAAAAAGCTATTTAAAATCACTCGCGGCTAATGTATTGACGGCTCCCGTCACACAGAGAACAGTCATTCCTTGAAAGCCATTCATAAAAAAAAAGTCATTGATAAAAAAAAAAAAAGCGTGGGGGTCCCCCCAAATTCAATAACCAGGCCCTTCAGGTCTGCTATGGATATTTGGGGGGGCCCCAGCCAAAAAAAATTAAAAAAATGGCGTGGGGTCCCCCTAAAAATCCATACCAGACCCTTGAGGTCTGGGATGGATTTTAAGGGGAACCCCAGCCAAAAAAAATGGCGTGGGGTCCCCCTCAAAATCCATACCAGACCCTTATCCGAGCACGCAACCTGGCAGGCCGCAGGAAAAGAGGGGGGACGAGAGCGCCCCCCTCCCTCCTGAACCGTACCAGGCCACATGCCCTCAACATTGGGAGGATGCTTTGGGGGTCTGAGACCCCCAAAGCACCTTGTCCCCATGTTGATGAGGACAAGGGCCTCTTCCCCACAACCCTGGCCATTGGTTGTGGGGGTCTGCGGGCGGGGGGCTTATCGGAATCTGGAAGCCCCCTTTAACAAGGGGACCCCCAGATCCCGCCCCCCCTGTGTGAAATGGTAAGGGGGTACAAAAGTACCCCTACCATTTCATCAAAAAAGTGTCAAAAATTTTAAAAATGACAGGAGACGGTCTTTGACAATTCCTTTATTAAAATCTTCTTTCTTCTTTCTTCTGGTCTTCCTTTCTTCATCCTTCGGTTTCTTCATCTTCTCCTTCCGGCATCTTCTTCCATCTTCTTCTTCCATCTTCTTCTTCCTCCGATCCGCTTCTTCTTGCGCTGGTCTTCTTGTCCTTCTCGTCCGGCATTTTCTTCCATGGCGTCTCTTCTGGGCTGCTCCGCGCAATGGGAGGCTCCCGCTGTGTGAGGCTTCGCTCCGTCTGACAGGTCTTTTATAACGGAGGGCACCTGGTGACCCCGCCCCCTCTGACGCACGGGGACGTCATGGGGAGTTCCCTATGGCTTTCCCCATGACGTCAGACTTTTGTACCCCCTTACCATTTCACACAGTGGGGGGCCGGGATCTGGGGGTCCCCTTGTTAAAGGGGGCTTCCAGATTCTGATAAGCCCCCCGCCCGCAGACCCCCACAACCAATGGCCAGGGTTGTGGGGAAGAGGCCCTTGTCCTCATCAACATGGGGACAAGGTGCTTTGAGGGGTCACAGACCCCCAAAGCACCCTCCCAATGTTGAGGGCATGTGGCCTGGTATGGTTCAGGAGGGAGGGGGGCCGCTCTCGTCCCCCCTCTTTTCTTGCGGCCTGCCAGGTTGCGTGCTCGGATAAGGGTCTGGTATGGATTTTGAGGGGGACCCCACGCCATTTTTTAGTCTAGGCACTGCAGATACTCCTGAGCTTCAATCTCCCGCTTCCCTCTATTTTCTCCTCTCTGGCTCACCTTATTTAAAGAACTATAATATGAATGAAATATATTCGCTAATTCAGGAGTACACCATCTCTCCCTTATCGTTTTTAATTTTAAGGATAAAGGACATTTTTTTTTTCTTTTACTCTTCTAGCCAACCATTTCCCAGATTTTTTACCTCATTGGCACCTTTCCTTATTTACTAGATGGAAAGCACGTTTTCTCTCCTGTTCTAACAACTCCTCTAACTCCTCCTTTTTGCTGTTAATTCTTGCCTCTCTGGGATACCTTTAGATCTCGTCCTTTGTTCTGATTCCTGTATCTATTTTCTTTCCCCTTTCTTTCTTTTTCCCTGCTCCGATTCCTATTAATATTCCCCTTATAAAAGCCGTATGCGATTCTCAAACTCGCTGATCCATGTGTTTATGGACCTTGCTTTGTGCATTGGTGCCCCTGAAAAACAACCCCACACCATAATCCCCCCTCCACCAAATTATTTGGACCAGCACACAAAGCAAGGTCCATAAAGACATGTATAAGCAAGTTTGGGATGGAGGAACTTGACTGGCCTACACAAAGTTCTGACCTCAACACAATAGAACACCTTTGGGCTGAATTAGAGCACAGACTGCAAGTCAAGCCTTCTCGTCTAACATAAGTGCCTGACCTCACAAATGCGCTTCTGGAAGAATGGTCAAACATTCCCATAGACACACTCCTAAACCTTGTGAACAGCCTTCCCAGAAGAGTTGAAGCTGTTATAGCTGCAAAGGGTGGGCCAACGCAATACTGAACCCTACGGACTAAGACTGGGATGCCATTAAAGTTTATGTACGTGTAAAGGCAGGTGTCCCAATACTTTTGGCAATATAGTGTATGTATATGTGGGTGTGTAGATATATATGTATGGAGATGTGTATGTATTTGTACTATTATGATGACAGTTGTTTTTGGATTACATCTTGGAGCTGCATAATTAAAAGAGAAGTGTGATACTATATTTGCAATCATGATATAATCCTCCCATGAGAAGTAAAGACACTACAGAGGATAAATTGGATTGTGAAGAGGCTTTGGTAAATTGTTACTACTTTTATTAAATTTTTTTGATTGTAAGTAACACTTGGGATAGTGTATTTGCTGGCTGCATCCCAGAGGGAGAGCGCACATTACCATCAGTTTATTATTATTCACAAAAAAAGGGGTGTTTGTATTTTCCGCCCTCCTATTTAAAACACCGCTCTGCGCTCCTAGGATCTATGTACTTACAATATTTGGGATAGTGGGTGATCAAAATCCCCCAGTAGTGGTCATATATAAATAAATGAATAAATATAATATGTGATAATGAATATATAAATAAATAAATAAATATATATTTTGTGTAAAACACGTGTATATTAAGATATAGATAAATAAATAAAAATATCAAAGTGTGTATGTTTAGTGAAGGTGAATACTAAAAATTGTCAATAAAGGACAATGTTAGTGAGAAATGTAAGAGTATAGAGAACCTATACACACATTTTAAAGCAGCTGCTTATAAAAACAAAAGTATTGGAGGAGTACAAATAAAAGGCTGGACATGCAAAGTGCCCTTAGGCTGTGCCCGCCCGGTATTTGTAGCAGCGCTATATAGTACTTTCTCAACTTAATGTGAATAGAAATATTAAAAAGTGTGCATCACAAATTCATATAAGTAATAAATTAAATAAAAAATATATTAAATAATAAATAAATGTTCAATGTGCACGTGGATGAATAAATAAATAGTTGGATCAATAAATAGTAATTGGATATGATCAGCGTGTCTCCCAGACAACAAAGTGTTAAAAAGTCCATCCAATCTTGAAAAAGTTAAGCAATAATAGTGACAATTCTATAATTAGTCTTGTGCTGAAATTCCGTGACTTCCACCATAGATTTCACCGTGAAGGAAGACGGTCCCCTTTTGGGGGTACACTCACCAGAGATATACTTTATATACGCCTGTAGTCATAATTTATATGGACCTTCTCTTCCAACATCAGCAAAAAAACAAAGCGCGTGAATACAACCAGAGACCGGCCTTTTCCTCCAGCATCAGTCAGTCATATCCTCATCAGCGTGGTTATTTTTATAAACATGTATGGAAACAAATATTGGGCCACATAGCGTAATATTGCTTTAAACGATTTATTGAGATACTTTCCCTTTATTAAAAAAATGTTCCTATATAAAATCCCCCCTAGTGGGTTCTGCGTACCAAAAACAAATTAATATGTAGCATTTAGGGTAAACATAGCGGTGTACTGTGCCTGCTCTGGCCGGATGTGGAGCTTTTCTGTGCCTTTGGAGGAGAGAGCAGCGTCCTTCCTATCAGGGAAGCCGTGGAGCGCACCGTGGACCGCAATACGTCTGACGTCACTTCCTGTTGACCTTCAACCTGACGCGTTTCGTCATTTCCGACTTCTTCTCGAGGGCGTCTGTAAGAGAAGAAGTCTGTAAGTCTGTAAGAGAAGAAGTCGGAAATGACGAAACGCGTCAGGGCGTAGGTCAACAGGAAGTGACGCCAGAGCAGGCACAGTACACCGCTATGTTTACCCTAAATGCTACAAAATAATTTGTTTTTGGTACGCAGAACCCACTAGGGGGGATTTTATATAGGAAAATTTTTTTATTAAAGGGAAAGTATCTCAATAAATCGTTTAAAGCAATATTACGCTATGTGGCCCAACATTTGTTTCCATACATGTTTATAAAAATAACCACGCTGATGAGGATATGACTGACTGATGCTGGAGGAAAAGGCCGGTCTCTGGTTGTATTCACGCGCTTTGTTTTTTTGCTGATGTTGGAAGAGAAGGTCCATATAAATTATGACTACAGGTGTATATAAAGTATATCTCTGGTGAGTGTTCCCCCCAAAAGGGGACAGTCTTCCTACACGGTGAAATCTATGGTGGAAGTCACGGAATTTCAGCACAAGACTAATTATAGAATTGTCACTATTATTGCTTAACTTTTTCAAGATTGGATGAACTTGTTGAACACGTGGACTTTTTAACACTTTGTTGTCTGGGAGACACGCTGATCATATCCAATTACTATTTATTGATCCAACTATTTATTTATTCATCCACGTGCACATTGAACATTTATTTATTATTTAATATATTTTTTATTTAATTTATTACTTATATGAATTTGTGATGCACACTTTTTAATATTTCTATTCACATTAAGTTGAAAAAGTACTATATAGCGCTGCTACAAATACCGGGCGGGCACAGCCTAAGGGCACTTTGCATGTCCAGCCTTTTATTTGTACTCCTCCAAAAGTTTATTATTATTATATGACTTTTTAAGTTGATTGCTTTATTAGGCCAGGTGAAATGGTTTGCGATACTGCACTGTTACTTTTAACTGACAGTTGGTTGGTCATACAGTGCTGTCCATAAATTAATTTTATGTCCTTTTTTCCCACAAATATAACTTTTTTTTTGCTGGTATTTGATCACCTCTGCATTTTTTATTTATTGCGCTATATAAACAAAAAAAGACCAACAATTTGGAAAAAAAAAAAAAAACAATGTTTTTTACTTTCTACTATAAAATATATCCAATCAAACTTCTTCATAAATTAAGGCCAATATGTGTTCTGCTACATATTTTAATACAAAAAAAATCCCAATAAGCATATATTGATGGTTTTGCGCAAATGTTATAGCGTCTACAAACTATAGTTTAGATACACTGGAATTTATAGTTATCTATTTCTTATACTAGTAAGGGCGATCTGCGATCTTTTAGCTGGACCGCGGTATTGTTGCAGACAATGGGACACTAACTGATGCTTTTGACACTTTTTGGGAACTAGTGACACTAAGTCTCGGTTCACATAGGTCCGATGCGGGAACGCTGAAAATCCACTGTGGGTTCTCGCATCGCACCTGACTCGCAAGGCAGTTCACACTGCCTTATGCAAACTGTGGGTGTCAATACAAAGTTAATGACACCCCCAGATCAGTTTGCATATCGAGTGCGAACTGTCAGTTCGGACATGATTCGAATCGCATAAGTGTGAACACCTATGCGATCTGATTCTGGTGCAGACCAAAAAAAGAGTCCTGTGCGAGTTTGGTCCGAATGCGATGCAAATTCAGCCATACAATCTGTATGGCTGAAATCGCATCGCACAGACATCGCAGGTGATTTGCACTGCAGTGCGGTGCAAATCACATGCGATGTTGCACAGCGCACTGGTGTGAACTGAGCCCAATACAGTGAGCAGTGCTAAAAATATACAGTGTTAAGGGATTAAGCAGCTAGGGCGGTCAAAGGGATAAATGTGTGCGTAACCAGTGTTTTGGTGTACTTTGTGTGCTGCTTTTACTAAAGTAAGTAATGGATTTTATTCCCTGCTTTGCAGAGGAAAGAAAATCCATAACTTCCCACTGACAGGACAGAGCTCTGCCTTGTTTACATAAGCAGGGCTCTGTCCTGTGTGTCTTCCAGACAATCGGCATCTGCTGAGTACAACCACAGCATAGCCGGGTCACCGGCGGTATCACTGGTCTAAGGTGTTCGTCCACTAATCTAGACAGATTCTCAGTGATAGCACCATTGCCCGATATTATGGGCCTACTAAGGGGGATCTAATTAATTTTTATGAATTTTAGGGAGCAAATTGAAGGTAGCCGTTCTAGGAAAGGAGGTACGAACAAAGTTCCATAATTGTTTGGAAATAACATTATTGTAAAATGCATTGTCAACAAACAGATATAATTCCTCATTGAAACTATCAATGATTGTTGCTATGTAACTATCCATTCTGACTAATTTGTTTTTAGGTTTATATACCCTATATACCTAATTTATTATTGTTTTGTATATAATACATTTTGTATATTTTTATACACTTGTTACTCCCTTTTCTGGTTAACATCCTTTGCCCATAAAATCCCCCGGGGCACCCCCTTTTGCAATTTTCTCTTTTGTACTGGGATGTGGCGATGGTTTCTAGCATTATACCTATAGGTGGTTTTCTTTTTATCTATATTTTTCTTCAATACCAGGTAGTAGATACCCACAAGTCCTACATAGCAGCAATCATTGATAGTTTCAATGAGGAATTCTATCTGGTTGTTGACAATGCATTTTACAATAATGTTATTTCTAAACAACTAGGGAACTTTGTTCGTACCTCCTTTCCTAGAACAGCTACCTTCTATTCGCTCCCTAAAATTCATAAAAATTTATTAGATCCCCCATAATATCGGGCAATGGTACTATCAATGAGAATCTGTCTAGATTAGTGGACGAACACCTTAGACCATTGCTTCTTGCCCTACCCTCCTATGTCCGTGACACTATCCATATTTTACAAATAATTGAGGGCGCTCAGTTATTGGATGGCTCCATTTTGGCCACCATAGATGTGGAGGCCCTCTACAGTTCAATACCGCAGGACTTGCATGCATTCGTAGAGTGCTATCCCAAATTAGCCATCATGAAGAATACTTTAATGAATTTATACTACTCTCTCTTGAAACACAATGTTTTTTCATTTGATGGACAACACTTCCTTCAGATACAGGGAGTAGTCATGGGCACTTGCTGTGCCCTGGCTATGCCAACCTATATCTGGGGGAATGGGAACGCACCATCTTTGAAGATGAGGATCTCTCCGTGTACCTGTGGCACAGGTACATAGAAGACATCTTCATACTTTGGGATGGATCTGAGAATCTTCTATGTGAGTGCTTGGCTGCTTTGAATCACAATGAGTTGAGTACCTCCAAAGTTACTTTTTTTAAATGTCAAAATCTATAAAGATACTCAAAATATTCTCTCTTGTAAGCTATTCAGGAAGTCAACTGCAGGGAACACCATCCTACACTGCTCCAGTTTTCATCCTAGGCCCCTAGTCAACTCAATACCTTACAGACAATATTTGCGAATAAAATGCAACTGTTCTAATGACGCACACTTTAACAGGAGGCCTAAAACAATGCCTATTAGAGAGAGGCTACAGTCACAAATGCCTCAAAAAAACATTCAATCGGGTAGATACCAAAAATAGACACGACCTTCTTTTTTCCAAAAAGGATAAATCTACCAATAACGAGGGCACTAGGATTATCACTTTTTCTAATGATCACATCGAAGTAAAACACATTTTTGGAAAATACTGACACCTCCTGACCTCTGATCCCAGTGTGGGACCATTTGTGCCACCTGCTCTCTTAGTCACCTACAGACGTGCTTGTTACTTAAAGCAAATTCTGGGGCTCCACCTGAGGTGATCCATGTAAACTCTTTGGCACAATCCCTTGTGGATCCTGTGCATATTGTAAATACATGGACTCCAGAAAAAAACATACAATTGCCCAATGGTTGGGTCTTTGCCCCCAGACACTTTTCCAACTGTCAGACTATGGGTGTGGTCTACCTCCTACAATGTGGCTGTGGCTGCTATTACATAGGTAAAACTATACAGAAACTATGACAAATAATGTATTGCCACATTCAGGCTATGCAAACCAGCAACCCCAACTTCCCTTTGGGAAGACACGTGGCACAAACCCTCAGTGGTCCTTTTCCCAGGGTGTCAATTTTGGTGCTGGACCGGATACACCCCAATCCACGAGGAGGGGACTTTAATAAGCTCCTCCTACAGCGCGAGCTGAAGTGGATTTCTGTTTTTCTGATTTAAATGCCACATCCTGGCATCCTGCCTGTGGCCAATTATTGCTCTCCTCGCCGCTGGCTCTATGATTGGCCAAGCATGCGGGGTCACAGTGCATGCTTGGCCAATCATCAGCCAGCAATGCACTGCGACTGGCGCAGTGCAATGCGGGCCGCTCGCATCACACGAACTTGATGCGAACGGCCCAAATAGTTCTGGGCTCGCTGAACGGGCGAACGCCCCATGTTCGATTCGAACATGGGTTCGAATCGAACACCGGGCCCATCCCTGGGCATTTTTCACAAGACCTCCCACTCCCTTATAAGCCAGGTAAGATGAGTCTTTTACTGCTGCACATTCAGGACCACACGGCACTCCAAGCTTGAGATACCTATACCAAACGGCCATTGTGAGTAAGTACTATGACGGACTTTATGTCCTGTTGCCCTCTCACTTCTTGCATATCCTACTGCACGAACCACTTGACCTTCTGGGAATGGTGTGCCCCTGTTATGATACCTTTTATGACTGTTTGTTGCTCCCCCGTATGTGCACTTGCACAACATGACGACGCACCTACACTCACATAATATTGCATACCCTCCTTAATTAAATATGTTATGTTGTTATATAGACACATATATATTTTTCATGCTAGACTGGTCCCCACATATGTGGTCGATCCTCATGGGCCCTGGTGTTTTCTATGCCGGCAGGGATTCTTTTAATCTCACTCACGCCACACAACTTAATCGTTTTTGGCACCAGCAACCGTACATTATTGGTGCTGTGAATTTGATGGATGGCCCCCTCAGCCAATCAGAGTGTGTGGTTCCTTCCTCACACTCCCTTCACCTGCAAAAGACAAGTCTGAGTGGCCAGCAAGTGAGGCTCTTACTGAATTGACGGGAGTAAGGAGGATGATGTGCCACATCGTGTGAATGATGTGGGAATTAGCCTGAGTGAGCCGCTGTACTTTTACCATAATGTATGGAACTCATCCAAGCTGGCACCCCTCACCTGCAGGTAAACATTGCGCCCAGGGCATATGACCCTTTCATCCCCCCTTTCCTGTGCCAGACCTGTGTATGACAATAGGCTGAAGAGTATACCACCGGTGATCTGGGGCCATTTTAGTTTATCTACCAATGTAACTCAACTCTTTTTGTCCTCCAGATATCCATCTCAAAGGATTACCCTGTTTGATTAAGAAATAAGGTTTGCTGGCCTTTGAGTAATGCATAGCTTGACCTTTTTAGACCCCCATCACACCTGCACATGTGTATTTTTTCCTCCAAGGGACTGTGCTATTTGGTCTTTCAGACCTTCAATGAAAAGAGGTGGGACCTGGTAACAAAAATATATTTGAAAGTATCCAATCTTCAGAATATTTGTCAGATTTGATTATATTGATTGGAGAGATGCCCAACAAACAGTACTGCTCGATGTAAGTCTATGGTAGTGAGCTCTGTTTTAAGTCATACCCTTAAGGGGGAAAAAGGGATATTCTGGGATCACCAGAAGGACTCCTCAATGCAGTGGCAGAACTACCAGGGTTGCAGCAGCCACTGTGGGGGGCCCAAAAGCCCGGGATGTGGCTCCAGGGTTGCTGGCTGCAGCTATTAGCAGAGAACATCTATTACACTCTCTGTCACACTGCTCAGACCCCACACTGCCAGCCGCCCCCCTCTGCGCACAGACAGGAGATAAAAGAAATAGAGAGAGCAGGATCTTTTTCTCCTCCTGTGTGTCACTGCGGCCACACCCACATTCCAATCTACGGCAGCTCTGTGCCTCGCAAAGTCCACCAGCCTGCAGCTAGATAGTGGACCATGGATGCTGCAACCCTCCACAGGGGACCCACAGCTCTCCAGGAGCCTTCCTTCCTAATCAAACATCTCTGTGATTAAAATCAAAGCAGCACACAGGTGGGTCTGTCATTGAGGGGACTTTAGAGAGAGATTGTGTTGTCACCTCCAAAACCCCTCTGCAAACACAGCAGCCCACTGGGGTTTTCCTGGTGTGGTGCACTACAAGCCCCAGTATGCTCTGCCAGCCTATGTGTATGTATAGCACAGGCTAGTAGGCCTTGCTGTATGGGCCCAAGCCTCCATCTATGGTGAGTGAAGCATCTCTAACTTCCTCTCTTATCTCGCCAGCCTCTGAGCACACTAATGTAAGGGAGAGCTCTGTGGACTGTAATGTAAAGGAGGACTCTGATGTAAGTGGGGGCTTTGGTGAGCAGAGATCACCTACATCAGGATTTCCAGAGCACCACTTACATCAGAGTTCCCCTTTACATTACAATCCACAGAGCTTCCCATTAGGGCCCTGTCACATGGGCAGACTCTGCCAAGCGGATCTGCCTGCTCAGCGGCAATCTCTCAGCTGATCCCCACTGAGCAGGCAGATGACAGGTCCATGTCTGCTTCACTTGTGCAGAGCGGACACAAACACAGCCCACTATTTTCTATGGGCTGGTCTGAGTGTAATCCAATCTGCTAGATGGATGGGGAATGGATCCCCATCCGTTTGTTTTCATTGGATCGGATTCAGGCAGGTGTAAATGGACACATGTCTGTTTACATCCGCTTCCCCATATAGCACAATTGGTGGTCCGATCGGTTTGCATATGTAAAAGGGCCCTTACAGTGCAAGTGAAAATTCTGCAGACTGAAGTAAGAGGGGTTCTTGGAACCCCGATTTAAGAGGAATGCTGGGAACGATAATGTAGGTGGGGGCTCCAGTTATCAGGGACCCGCTTATATCAGTGTCTGCAGTGTTCCCCCTTACATCAGAGTTCTCACTGTTCTTCCTTAAATCAGAGTCTGCAGTTTCCCCTTACAGTGTAATGCCGCGTACACACGGTCAGAATTCTCTTAGGAAAAAAGCTCTGATGGTTTTCCCGTCGGAATTCCGACAGAATTTTGCTCAAACTGTCTTGCCTACACACGGTCACACCAAATTCCGACCGTCAAGAACAACACGCCTTAAAAAACGTTTGACTGCACTATAAAAGGGAAGTTTAATGCTTCTGAGCATGCGTCAAATTGTTTCCGGGTCGGAATTTTGCGTGTCAGAATTGCATACACACGATCGGAAGATCCGATAGAAAGGTTTTCCATCGGAAAAATTAAGAACAGGTTCTCAATCCAAAGTCCGTGGGAAATTCCGACAGAAAAAGACCGATGGGCATACACACGGTCGGAA
The DNA here is from genome assembly GCA_028564925.1 of Lithobates sylvaticus. Taxonomy (NCBI): domain Eukaryota; kingdom Metazoa; phylum Chordata; class Amphibia; order Anura; family Ranidae; genus Lithobates; species Lithobates sylvaticus. The sequence goes on from CM053032.1 coordinate 141,471,394, forward strand.
AATCCGATGAAAAGCTCCCATCAGACTGTTTCCATCGGAAATTCCGACCGCGTGTATGCGGCATAACTCTGCAAGTTCAGATGTAAAAGGGAACTCTGTGGACTCTGATGTAAGGAGGGACACTTGTGATTAAATATATACAATTAGAATGGTTATTTAATCACAGAAGATATGTATAGTGTATACTAAAAAAAAATATTTGCTGTGCGCTGCTAAAGTCTTTGGGTTTGGCTTGAAGAAAAGGTGGCAACCCTACCCAAGATGTCAGGAAGGGGTCCTACAGTAGGACCATAATCAAGGGCCCTACAATAGGACAAAAGGACCCCAGGATCATTGGAAAGGGCCCCGGGACCAGAAGTCAGGGGGGGGGGGGCTTCATGATTCCTTGCACCGGAGCCCTGAAGGTTCTAGTTACGCCTCTGCCTCAATAAAATACAATTGGTAATTATTGGAGATATACAGTATCTCACAAAAGTGAGTACACCCCTTAGAATGTAAAGTAGTTGAGTGTACAACTTGTATAACAGTGTAGTTTTGCTGTCCCCTCAGCACACAGCCATTAATGTCTAAACAGCTGGCAACAAAATTGAGTACACCCCTAAGTGAACATGTCCAAATTGGGCCCAAAGTGTCAATATTTTGTGTGGCCACCAATATTTCCAAGCACTGCCTTCACCCTCTTGGGCATGGAGTTCACCAGAGCTTCACAGGTTGCCACTTGAGTCCTCTTCCACTTCTCCATGACGACATCACAGAGATGGTGGATGTTAGAGACCTTGCGCTCCTCCACCTTCCGTTTGAGGATGCCCCATAGATGCTCAATAGGGTTTAGGTCTGGAGACATGCTTGGCCAGTCCATCACCTTTACCCTCAGCTTCTTTAGCAAGGCAGTGGTCATCTTGGAGGAGTGTTTAGGGTTGTTATCATGTTGGAATACTGCCCTGTGGCCCAATCTCTGAATCATGCTCTGCTTCAGTATGTCACAGTACATGGCATTCATGGTTCCCTCAATGAACTGTAGCTCCCCAGTGCCAGCAGCACTCATGCAGCCCCAGACCATGACACTCCCACCACCATGTTTGACTGTAGGCAAGATACTTGTCTTTGTACTCTTCACCTGGTTGCCACCACACACGCTTGACACCATCTGAACCAAATAGGTTTATCTTGGTCTCAAATACAACCTCTGGATATGATACTGAGCACGTGCACTCAACTTCTTTGGTTGACCATGGCGAGGCCTGTTCTGAGTGGAACCTGTCCTGTTAAACCCGCTGTATGGTCCTGGCCACTGTGCTGCAGGTCAGTTTCAGGGTCTTGGCAATCATCTTATAGCCTAGGCCAGTGATGGCAAACCTTGGCACCCCAGATGTTTTGGAACTACATTTCCCATGATGCTCATGCCCTCGGCAGTGCAGTTAAGCATCATGGGAAATGTAGTTCCAAAACATCTGGGGTGCCAAGGTTCGCTATCACTGGCCTAGGCCATCTTGTAGAGAAACAATTCTTTTTTGCAGATCCTCTTTGCCATGAGGTGCCATGTTGAACTTCCAGTGACCAGTATGAGGGAGTGAGAGCGATAACACCAAATTGAACACACCTGCTCCCCATTCACACCTAAGACCTTGTAACACTAGCGAGTCCCATGACACCCGGGAGGGAAAATGGCTAATTGTGGCAAATTTGGATCTTTTCTCTTAGGGGTGTACTCACTTTTGTTGCCAGCGGTTTAGACATTGATGGCTGTGTGTTGAGTTATTTTGAGGGGACAGCAAATTTACACTGTTATACAAGCTGTACACTCACTACTTTACATTGTAGCAAAGTGTATTTTCTTCAATGTTGTCACATGAAAAGAAATAACAAAATATTTACAAAAATGTGAGTTTTACTCACTTTTGTGAGACACTGTGTATGCAAAAATACTTTGAGCACTATAATTATAATATCTCCTAAAATCTTCAGAACAGCTTTCAGACAGGTATTCAACTAACTAAATCCCACAAAGGGTGTTAAGCTGGCCATACATGGTTCAGCTTTTTTTGGTGCAGCCAGCAAGCTGAATAAAAAAAAGCTGATCTCATTCCTCCCTCAACAAATTTGAGGTGAATGAGGAACCCCCCCCCCCCCCCGTGCTATTGTATTCTAACCCTGGGGAGGCTCCCCCGGTGTCGGAATACGCAGATCAGTGCTACAGCCTATTGGCTGCAACTGCTAATCAAACAGCCTTTATCCAAAAGGGTGATTGAGCAGAAGTTGTTCAGTAGATTGACCTCTGTTCAACTGCAGAGGCCACATATGGATAGGAATTTGGCCAGTCAATGCTGAATTACTGCTGAATAGTCTGTGAATTACGATTAACAGCTAGTTTTAATTGTCAACTATAGCCTACTTTTATGCTTTTATATTTTTATTTTAAAAATGTAATTAAAAATTTCAGTCATGTGATGATCATTGCCTATTCTTTCTGTTTTTTGTGGTAAGCTTTAACAGTGCTCCCATGTTGGAACATTTTGACATGACAATACTGTTCGAGGACTACATTTCCCAACATGCAAATGAGTGCAAACATTCATTGCTGCTGTGGGCTGGTGAATCCAGGCAGCATGAGGAAGCAACCAACTTTTGGTGATCAAATGTGTCAACTCTGTAATTTATGATCCATTTTCTTTTTTTTAAAACCTTCCTAAATCAGTAATACAACAATTTTTGGCATTCAAGTACAAGATGTTTGTAAAATACAGAATGAGCATCAGTTAAAAGTTATCCTAGTGTTCTAGGTAATTAAATCCTTCCCTACTACAGCTAATACAACCAGACCTCTGCACTTATATTGCTGAACCTCAATGTTTGTCCTTAGTTACACAGGGTACAATCAGTATTGCAGAGAATACAACTTTAAAATTACCTTTTTTTTCAGCTTTCAGTTCTCTGTACTGTAAAGAAGAGCTGGATCATGTTTTTTTTTTTTTATGTGATTTACATTGTTCACCACTTCGAATGATTCTTCATTTCATCTAATCTTTGAGAATATTTTTTGTCTATGTGAACTCATTTGCGTCTCTCAAAAAGGCCATGTTATTATGACAACTTGTAAATTTGGAAAAAAAAGATGCTTTGTAAATATCTGAAATTTGTTTTCAGTAGCAAATACCCTGATGTGAAGTCTGTGACTATGTTACTGTTTTGACACTTCTTTTATAGCCATATGTAATGAAAAAGACAGTACACTATATTCGTTTCCCGGTTTAACTATCCACTGAGAATAATTTGTGTTATTGGTGAGTGGTTGTATGCCCTGGAGTGAGAATAACTGGTCTAGTGTGTTTAATTTTAATGTTTTTAAAAGAATGAGCTGAACAAATTCTCAATTTCTAACAGTTCTCTTGCATGCTTCACAGAGCTAGATATTGAATTGTCCTTCATTTTGCACCAACCATTAGGTTCACAACCAAGAGAATACCTGTAATATTAAACCAATTTTATCTTTATTGGTTTAAAAATATAAAAAAGTTTTGGCTTTAACACTGTTAAAGTAACCATTTATAATACTTGACCCATATATTTAAGGCCCAGGAAATGCAGTAGAGATACTGTAGAGGTGCAGTGAGTTATATAAATCCTTTACCTAGATTACATTGCTCCAATATACAGTATGTGTTATGTCATAAAATAATGGCCTCTATGTCAAAAAGTAAATAGGCATTAGCATGGTATAGCTATTTGCATAGCTATTAAGTCCAAATACTTAGAGAGTCATCAAACCTTAAAGCACAACTCCAACCTGAACTTCTGTCACATTTTAATAATGAACTGAATTCTGGAAGCAGAGAGTGACAGAGTGAAATTAATTAGCATTGCCTGTGGTTTATCTGCATCTGATCTCTCTTCATTACTAATATAAAGTATCATGCCTTGTCCTGCACTGTGTCTCTGTGTAAATGCAACTATCTTGGTCAGGGATCTCCAAACCATAGCCCTCCAGCTGTTGCGGAACTACACTTCCCATGAGGCATTGTAAATCTCTGACATTCACAGACATGACTAGGCATGATGGGAATTGTAGTTGCTGAACAATTGGAGGGCCATAGTTTGGAGACCCCTGATCTTGGTTGAGGTAGGGCGATGCTATTGAAAGGCAATGGGTGAGCTTGACAGGCAGTGCAAAACATTGTGTTCCGGGCCTGTGTATAGCCCTGTAAAGCTGTCATTTTTTGATCTTCTGCGCTTAAGGGTAGAGGAGAGGTTTGGAGTCTTTTAGACCCCAGATCTCTCCCCAAAGAGGACATGTCATGCTGTATTGTTATCGCAGGGGATGTTTACATTCCTTGCGATAGCAATAAAAGAGACAGTGTAAAAAATGAAAAAAGTGTAATAAAAATATAAGGCGTTCCTGTCTCTGCATGCTCGTGCACAGTGGTGAACACATACGTAGGATATTTTTAAGTACTGAAGTTTGGCGCCATTCCAAGAGCGTGCACAAGCATGACATGTTAGGCATCTATTTACTTGGCGTAACATCATCTTTCATATTATACAAAATAATTGGGGTATATATTATGTGTTTTTTTTTTTCAATTCATTATGGTGTATTTTTTCCAAAAAAATTGCGTTTAAAAAAAACGCTGCACAAAAACTGTGTGACATTAAAAAATTGCAACGACTGACACTTTTTTCTGTAGGGCAGGGGTGCCCAACCTTTTGAAGAATGAGGACTGCTTAAGCGACTTGGTAACCGGTTGTGGGCCATAATGAGTGGGTGGACGACAGATCCGTGTCCACTCTGCATATGCAGCCTGCTCTACTCTATGGGCCCTTCAATCTACCTAGATGAAAGGGGATGTATTTCCTTCTGTTTTATTTTTTAGTGGATTGGATTGGAGGTATGCGGGTGTAAACGGACACAAGTCAGTTTACATCTGCCACTCCATAGAAGTGAATGGAGGATCTGACTGGGTCCGCTTGAAAAACGGACAGGCATATCCAATCAGACCAATCGTGTGAAAGGGGCCTGAGGCTGCTTTCACACTGATGCGGTGCAGTTTACCCGCGCCACAGTGCACCTGTGGCTTTCTTGCTAGTTAGCTGCACTTTGCCATTGACTTCTATTATATCCTACAGGTGTGGTGCACTTTCTAAAAGCGCACCAAAACTCCTGCATTCAGAAATTTTGGTGCGCTTTCAGAATGCACACCACACTCGAAGGTAATAACAGAAGGCTATGGTTCAGTGCAGGTAACCCACAGGTACAATGTAGTGCACCTGCAGATCAGTTTGAAAGCAGCCCAGTAACCACTGCAGAACATATATGCCCATATATACACTGTGATTTTATAATCTAAACTGACCTTTAATAATAATTTTTCATTCATGAACCTCCCTTACTACTACTCCCTGCTACAGGTATTGCCGACTGTTGCTCTCTTAGGTGAAGTGCAACTGGTATCACTCCACCTGTGACAGGAGCCGGCGCCATACAGGAAGCATTGGCTTATGTGGCCCTGCTTCTCTAGCTCCTCTGCCCATGCTTCCTCCTCTAGCTCCTCTGTTGGCTCCATTCAGAACACTGGTGCTCTGGGAAGGCGGGCCAGGAACCCACCATCTGGGCTTGCTGACCCACCATCCTGGAAATCACAGGCCACATCAGAGGGCCGCAGGCCAGTGGTTGGGCACCTCTGCTCTAGGGCCTCTGCTAAAGAAAAAATATATAATGTTTGGGGGTTCTAAGTAATTTTCTAGCAAAAAATACAGATTTTTACTTGTAAATAACAAGTGTCAGAAAAAGGCTTGGTCAGCAAGTGGTTTTATATTTATTTTTATTATTGTTGAGAAGTCACTTTTAGCTACTGCACCATCCATAGCAAACTATTACCTGATGCAAGGCTCCCCTTTAAAAAAAAAAGAAATAGATTTTAGGGTATGGGGATTTTTGGAGTTTTAATTTACTTGGGGGGGTATAATGGTTTTTATTTTATTAAACTACATTTTTCGTGGCAAGGCTTCCCTTGCCTATGTTTCAGGAATGCAGGAGCAGCATTTTGAAGAAATTGCTGGCCCCTCAATCCCTTTCTGTCTTTCTGTTTGTAGGAGGCACTGCAAGTGTGCACTACATATGTCCATTCCAGTACATTCAAACTGCACCTATATATATTGAGCGTTCTCCTCCTGGTTGCAGTGACTGAGCTCGGCAGCTGCAGCTATAGAAGTATGCACACAGTTTGAAGGGGTGAAAGCAGCCACTAGGGGGGCGTGCAATTTTAGCATCCAAACTGTCTTGAAAACAGCAACATGGAGGGTATGTTTTTCTTATTAGTCTTTCTTATTTATTACAATTTTGATGAATCGATTCTAAGTGCGTGTATGGACTATAAATATATTTTTTAATGATATTTATTTTAAGTGTGTCTGTCACCCTCTCCGTACATGCCTCTTTAAGATCCAGGCCAGGGGAAGGGGTCACTATTTCCATATATATTACACATTAGTTGCAGGGTGGGCGTGACTTGACAAAGAAGGCCTCACCTCCAAAACGCATCGTCGTGGCAACAGTGACCTCCGTTCCTTCATGGTTGCCTGTTCCCCTGTGTTGCAGAGGTCCGTTACAGTGTTCTATCGAGTAGTGTATCCCTGTCAGATAATGCCAGATAATGTTGAATAATGCCTGTGCATGTGCAGGATGCAATGGCACTCCAGCTGATATGTTGATCAGCTGGCGTGACATCAACATTGCGCATGCGCAGATCGTCAGTGTGCCTATTTGCCCTAAAAAAAAGGCCAGAATTACCTAACATGATTATTCCTCTAAAGACATTGGTGGGACTTGCTGCTAAGTTCAGGTGTGCTTCATTTTTTAAACAGTATTCCTTAAAGTGAATCAAACCTGGGCAGATTCATGCATCTGTGTTAGTAAATTGAGCCTAAGGCTTTTTAAATTCAAATTTTCTCTTTATTTTAAATGTGGTGTGTTATGAAATATATGTTAAAACATCTGTAGTACAATAGCTGAGCCTTTAGGTGCCTAAAATAAAAATTAGATTTTTCTCCGATTCTCCAATGTCAGTCTTAACTGATATTATCCTATTTAAATTAGCATAACATGTTAGGGAAAAAAACTAAAAACATCACATAAATAGCAAATAGGGATGAGCCGAACACCCCCGGGTTCGGTTCGCACCAGAACCTGTGAACGGACCGAAAATTTGCGCGAACATTCGAACCCTATTAGTTACAATGGACGCGAACGTTCGAAATCTAAAGTGCTAATTATAACGGCCAATATGCATGTTAATGTCATAAAAGAGGTTTGGGGACCGGGTCCTGCCCCAGGGGACATGAATCAATGCAAAAAGAAGTTTTAAAAACTGACGTTTTTTCGGGAGCAGTCATTTTAACCACTTCAGCCCCGGACCAATTGGCAGCCAAAGGACCAGAGGTCTTTTTTCAATTTCGCACTGCACTGCTTTAACTGGTAATTGCGCGGTCATGCAATGTTGTAACCAAACGAAATTTGCGTCCTTTTCTTCCCACAAATAGAGCTTTCTTTTGATGGTATTTTATTGCCTCTGTGATTTTTATTGTTTGCGCTATAAACGGAAAAAGACCGCAAATTTTGAAAAAAAAAGATATTTTCTACTTTTTGTTATAAGAAAAATCTAATAAACTCAATTTTAGTCAAACATTTGGGCCAAAATGTATTCAGCCACATGTCTTTAGTAAAAAAAATGCCAATAAGCATATATTTATTGGTTTGCGCAAAAGTTATAGCGTCTACAAACTAGAGTACATTTTGGAATTTACACCGCTTTTAATTTATGACTGCCTTTCTCATTTCTTGAGGTGCTAAAATGGCAGAAAAGTACAACCCCCCCCCCCCCAAATGACCCCATTTTGGAAAGTAGACACCCCAAGCTATTTGCTGAGAGGCATGTTGAGCCCATTGAATATTTTTTTTTTTTAGTCTCAAGTGATTGAAAAAAGACAAAAAAAAATTTTTTTTTTCAAAAAGTTGTCACTAAATGATATATTGCTCACACATGCCATAGTTATATGTGGAATTGCACCCCAAAATACATTTTGCTGCTTCTCCTGAGTATGGGGATACCACATGTGTGGGACTTTTTGGGAGCCTAGCCGCGTACGGGGCCCCGAAAACGAAGCACCGCCTTCAGGATTTCTAAGGGTGCAAATTTTTGATTTCACTCCTCACTACCTATCACAGTTTCGAAGGCCATAAAATGCCAAAATAGCACAAACCCCCCCCCCAAATGACCTCATTTTGGAAAGTAGACACCCCAAGCTATTTGTTGAGAGGCATGGTGAGTATTTTACAGCTCTCATTTGTTTTTGAAAATGAAGAAAGTAAAGAAAAAAAAATTTTTTTTTTTCTTTTTTCAATTTTCAAAACTTTGTGACAAAAAGTGAGATCTGCAAAATACTCACCATACCTCTCAGCAAATAGCTTGGGGTGTCTACTTTCCAAAATGGGGTCATTTTGGGGGTTTTATGCCATCTGGGCATTCCATGGCCTCCGAAACTGTGATTGGCAGTGAGAAGTGAAATAAAAAAATTACACCCTTAGAAATCTTGAAGGCGTGATTGGTTTTTGGGGTCCCGTACGCAGCTAGGCTCCCAAAAAGTCCCACTCATGTGGTATCCCCGTACTCAGAAGAAGCAACAGAATGTATTTTGGGGTGTATTTCCACATATGCCCATGACATGTTTGAGCAATATATCTTTTAGTGACAACTTTTTGTAAATTGTAAAGTTATTTTTTTTTTTTTTTTTTTCATTATTCAATCTCTTGGGACAAAAAAAAAATTTTTTTAATGGGCTCAACATTGCTCTCAGCAAATAGCTTGGGGTGTCTACTTTCCAAAATGGGGTCATTTGGGGGGGGGGTTTGAACTGTCCTGGCATTTTATGCACAACATTTAGAAGCCTATGTCACACGTCACCCACTCTTCTAACCACTTGTAGACAAAGCCTTTTCTGACACTTTTTGTTTACATGAAAACATATTTTTTTTTTTGCAAGAAAATTACGTTAAACCCCCAAACACTATATATATTGTTAAAGCAAAGGCCCTACAGATTAAAATGGTGGGTGTTGCATTTTTTTTTCCACACAGTATTTGCGCAGCGATTTTTCAAACGCATTTTTTGTGGAAAAAAAAATACACTTTTTTATTTTAATGCACTAAAATACACTACATTGCTCAAATTTTTGATGAAATAAAAAATATGATCTTAGGCCGAGTACATGGATACCAAACACGACATGCTTTGAAATTGTGCACAAACACGCAGTGGCGACAAACTACATACATTTTTAAAAGCTTTTAAAAGCCTTTACATGATACCACATTAGATTCACGGAGGAGGTCTACTGCTAAAATTACTGCCCTCGATCTGACCTTCGCGGTGATACCTCACATGCATGGTGCAATTGCTGTTTACATATGACGCCAGACCAACGATTGTGTTCGCCTTTGCGCAAGAGAAGGGGGGGCAGGGGTGCTTTTTTTTTTTTTTTTTTATTTAGCTTTTTTATTTTATTTTTAAACTGTTCCTTACATTTTTTTTTCTTTGTTCTCATTTTTATTGTTATCTCAGGGAATGTAAATATCCCCTATGATAGCAATAGGCAGTGACAGGTACTCTTTTTTTGAAAAAATTGAGGTCTATTAGACCCTAGATCTTTCCTCTGCCCTCAAAGCATCTGACCACACCAAGATCGGTGTGATAAAACGCTTTCCCAATTTCCCAATGGCGCGGTTTATATCCGGACATTCCTTCCCTCTGCTTGTAAAAGCAGTCTAGAGGCTAATTACCCGCTAGAATTGCTTTTACATGAAAGCCGATCACTGGCTGAAAAGAATGATACCAAGATGATACCTAAACCTGCAGGCATCATTCTGGTATAACCATTCAAAGTCCAGCAACATACTGGACATATATTGTAATCTTTTTTTTTCATGCAGCCTCTTGGCTGAACGAAAAAAGAGATTGATCGGTGGGTATGCCCACCATTAGAATACCTCCCTTCATCCACCCACTTCTAACGATGGGCATACATGCACCATTTATATATGCCGATGCATGGGGGCATCCTCCCGCAAAAGTTATGCCGTGTACACACGGTCGCACTTTTCCACGGGGCAAGGCTCCGTCGGAATTTCGACCGTATGTACGTGGCATTAGGAGCCAATCGCTCCCCCCCCCTGCTGCCCCCATGCTTCGGCACATATCCTCTTTTTTTTTAACTGTGGTGGTGAAATCACCTCCTACAGCGTTGGAGTCGCGGCTTTATGTATCGTGGGAGCAAACGCTGTTGCTGTCAAGATAAATAAATCCACGCTGCAACTGAATGGCGCACCTGAAAACAAAAAAATGGTTAACACTAAAACACAGTAAACAAAATTACATACCTGAAAAGCAAGCATGATAAAACATAATAAAACATTGCAGAATAGAATGGAGTAAAAAAAGAGCAACAATACAGAGAGAATAGAGAGAGAGAGAGAGAACAATAAAACGACAACTATTTTTTTATTTTTTTGAGATTTACAGGTAAAAAAGCTCCTGACTGTTAGCGACTGAATCAAAACGCTACCACAAAAAAAAATGTTATCGATCGCAGGGATCAGGCCTGACTCTGCGAACGCTGCAGTTATGTGTGCTTAGTGTTTTGTAAGTGACAGTGATCGATCGATACTGCACTTGGCTGGGCTGGGCTGGGCGGATGGGGAAAACGCAGGTGCTAGCAGGTATCTGGGCTGATCCCGCTAACAATGCGTTTTTTGGAACCCTAAACTGCTGGGACGCTAGTATAGATCTGATCAGATCAGATATTGATCTGTTCAGATACTGTACCACTAAGGGAGGTGTATGCTTTGCACGTGGGTGTTTGCGGTACTGGCACTAACCTGGGGCGACGCAGACCTTATTTGACCCTAAAACCTAATTGATATCACCCGCCGGGCGATCAGGGGGTTAAACCGTTATTGGGTAATAAATGGCGGGTGCCCTGACAGTATAAAAAACAAACTAACTATCTAACCAGCTTCACCCGTAACAGTTATACGGTGATCACTGGTGAAAGGGTTAACTAGGGGCAATCAGGGGGTTAAAACCTTTATTAGGTAATATATGGGGGTACCTGACGCTATATAAAAACCTGACGGGGAACCTAAATAACGAAATAACTAACTGGCTAACCAGCGTCACCAGTGACACTTATACGGTGATCACTGGTGAAAGGGTTAACTCTAGGGGCAATCAGGGGGTTAAAACCTTTATTTAGGTTGTAATATGGGGGTACTTGAGCTATAAACCTATTTATGAACTTATATAAACATGGCGGTTAACCTAAAAAAAAACTGGTTACCTAGCGACACCAGTGACACTAATGCAGCGATCAGAAAAATGATCGCTTAGTGACACTGTCAAAAGGGGGTGAAAGGTTAACTAGGGGCAATCAAGGGGTTAAACCTTTATTAGGGGGGGGTAGGGGGCTACCTTGGACCTAAAACTAACTGCCCTGACAGTTATTGCAGTCACACTGACACTAAATGCAGTGATCAGTAAATAAATGATCACTGCAATTAGTGACACTGTGACTGGGGGGGGCAGGGGGTGATCTGGGGGGTGATCTGGGGGTGACAGGGGGGTTTTTGTGTGCCTATGTGTACTGGTGTCAGTGTACTGTTTGTGCACTAACCTGTGAGTGTTCACAGCTCGGCGTTCCGGTCAGATAGACCGGCGCACCGAGCGTGACATCACTTCCGCCTGCCTGTCTATACAATAGACAGGAAGGGGAAGCATTTCATTCGCCAGGAGCGATCGCGAGGGGGTGGCCAGAAACCACTGGCCGTCCCCTCATCTCGGATCGCTCCTGAAGCGATCCCGACCGTCCCCGCCGGCCGGGGGGGGTCCGATCGGACCCCCCACCCGCCGGAAGAATGGCACGTACAGGTACGTGGTTTTGCCTGTACGTGCCATTCTGCTGACCTATATGTACATGGGGCGGTCGGGAAGTGGTTAATGATGGATAAAGTGAAAAAAAAAAAGTGAAATATTCCTTTAAATATGGTACCTGGGGGGTGTCTAAAGTATGCCTGTGAAGTGGCATGTGTTTCCCGTGTTTAGAACTGTCCCTGCAAAAAATGACATTTGTAAAGGATAAAAAGAAGCCATTTAAAACTGCTTGCGGCTTTAATGTCATGTCTTGTCCTGGCAATATGTATGAAAATCTTTGAGAAAAAAATGGCATGGCTACCCCATCCCCCCACCCCCCCCCCCCCAGCCCCTTTGGGTCTTGTATGGATATTAAGGGGGACCCCGCACCCAAAATAAAACCCTATACCTGCAACCCTATATACTCTGAACAGCAGTATACAGGCGGTGCAAACAAGACAGGGACTGTAGGTTTGTTCTTAAGTAGAATCTGTGTGTAATTTTGAACAGGTAAATTTTTAAGTGTAGCTCCATCCAAAAAAATCAATTTTTAAGCTTTTTGGAGAACATAGGGAAGGGTTATCACCCCTGTAGCATTTGTTTGGCTGTCTGTGCACCTGTTCAGAACATTTCACCTCACTTTCCGTCCCAATGACAAATGTTTTTGGAAAAATGTGTTTTTTAATGAAACAAGAATTGGTGATAAAGCATCAGTAGAGAGGAGATACCTTTTTCCCAAATTAAATCTAACAGGATAGAATTTTCCTTCCTAGGGGTAGATTTCCTCTCACTTCCTGTTTTCTCCTTCCATTTGCAAGTAGGAGTCGTTTCTAAGTTGGATGTTTGAAAGTAGGGGCCTACTGTATATACTCTGCAGAAATTTGCCCCATTAGATGTTGGTGTTGCCACAACACTGTAAGCCCTCACAGTTACTCTTGGTGGGCACAGGAATGGGCCCTGCTGTGAATTATTAGATCAAGATTTGTAATTGCATGCACCTGTTGAACAGGGGCAGAAAAATTGGGCCTTTGGTGGTGGTGGTGGTAGTGGTGGACGGTGTTGCCACAACACTGTAAGCCCTCACAGTTACTCTTGGTGGGCACAGGAATGGGCCCTGCTGTGAATTATTAGATCAAGATTTGTAATTGCATGCACCTGTTGAACAGGGGCAGAAAAATTGGGCCTTTGGTGGTGGTGGTGGTGGACGGTGTTGCCACAACACTGTAAACCCTCAAAGATACTGTACTTGGAGAACAGCAATCAGACCTGTTGCAAAGCATTGCATAAAAAATTGTAATTACACGCCCCTGTTAACAGGGGCTGAAAAATTGTGCCTTAGGCACTGGTGCTGGTGCCACAACACTGCAACCCCTCACAGATACTGTACTTGGAGCACAGCAATCAGACCTGTTGCAAAGCATTGCATAAAAAATTGTAATTACACGCCCCTGTTAACAGGGGCTGAAAAATTGTGCCTTAGGCACTGGTGCTGGTGCCACAACACTGCAACCCCTCACAGATACTGTACTTGGAGCACAGCAATCAGACCTGTTGCAAAGCATTGCATACATTTTTTTAATCACACGCCCCTGTTAAACAGGGGCTGAAAAATTGTGCCTTAGGCACTAGTGCTGGTGCCACAACACTGCAACCCCTCACATATACTGTACTTGGAGTACAGCAATCAGACCTGTTGCGAAGCAATGCATACATTTTTTTAATTACACGCCCCTGTTAAACAGAGGTTGAAAAATTGTGCCTTAGGCACTGGTTCTGGTGCCACAACACTGCAACCCCTCACAGATACTGTACTTGGAGCACAGCAATCAGACCTGTTGCAAAGCATTGCATAAAAAATTGTAATTACACGCCCCTGTTAAATAGGGGCTGAAAAATTGTGCCTTGGGCACTGGTGCTGGTGCCACAACACTGCAACCCCTCACAGATACTGTACTCTGAGCACAGCAATCAGACCTGTTGCAAAGCATTGCATAAAAAAATTGTAATTACACGCCCCTGTTAAACAGGGGCTGAAAAATTGTGCCTTAAGCACTGGTGCTGGTGCCACAACACTGCAATCCCTCACAGATACTGTACTCTGAGCACAGCAATCAGACCTGTTGCAAAGCATTGCATAAAAAATTGTAATTACACACCCCTGTTAAACAGGGGCTGAAAAATTGGGCCTTAACCACTGGTGGTGGCACACAGAAACAAAAATGTTCTTCCAAGCTATCATCAGGATCATTGAGGAGGAAGAGGATAGTCAGTCAACATAACAGGACAGTCACTCAGCATCAGCATAGGCAGTCTTGAAGGGATGTGACATTTCAAAATAAATTATTCTGTTATATCAGCTTCAGGTGCCTGGTAGCTGGTGGTGATCCAAGACTGATTCATCTTTATGAAGGTCAGTCGATCAACCGAGTCAGTGGACAGGCGCACCCTGTGATCGGTGACAAAGCCTCCAGCAGCACTGAATGTGCATTCGGAAAGAACGCTGGATGCAGGACAGGCCAGTAGCTCAATTGCATACTGTCCAAGCTCTGGCCAGTGATCCATCCTCAAGACCCAGTAAGCCAGAGGATTTTCGGTGGGAAAGGTGTCCAAGTCTGACCTTGCCCCTAGGTATTCCTGCACCATGTATATCAGGTGCTGGCAATTGGTTGCTGGAACCTATCATACCTTGGGGCTGCGGACTAAAAAATTGTCTGAACGCATCGGTCAGACGTCCACCTTCCCCACCGCTCCTTCTGCTACTGACCGAAGCCTCAGCAACTCGTCGTCCAGGACCAGGAGTTTGTAACCTCCCAGTCTCTGGGAACACATTGCACAGACCTTTCTGTAAGGCCTCTCGGAGATTTCTCATCCTCTGCTCCCTCTGCGACGGCAAGATAAGGTCCGCAACCTTACCCTTGTACCATGGATCAAGGAGAGTGGCCAGCCAGTAATGGTCCCTCTCCTTGATCCGAAGAATATGAGGATCCTTCCGCAGGCTTTGCAGGATCAGGGAGGCCATACAATGTAGGTTAGCTGAGGCATTCGGTCCGGAGTCTTCTGGGTCACTGAGGACGACATGATCCGCAGCCACCTCCTCCCAGCCACGTACAAGTCCACTGGTTTCTTGGGATTGTAAATCATCCCTAAAAGACTACTGCTGCTGATGCTGAGTGCCAGGCTCCACCTCCATGCTGACACAATCCTCCTCCTCCTCCTCCTCATCCTCTTCCTGTGTGATGGGTGGGAGAGAAGGAACACTGTCTGGATAAAGGGGGCCTTGAGAGGCAAGGAAGTCCTCCTCTTCCTGCCTCTGTTCTTCCTCAAGTGCCCTGTCCATTATCCCACGCAGCGTATGCTCAAACAGGTGGACAAGAGGTACAGTGTCACTGATGCATGCACTGTCACTGCTCACCATCCTCGTGGCCTCCTCAAATGGTGACAGGACAGTGCATGCATCCCTGATCATGCTCCACTGGCGTGGGAAAAAAAATCCGAGCTCCCCTGACCCTGTCCTGGTGCCGTAGTCGCACAGGTACTCATTGATGGCCCTCTGCTGCGTATGCAGTGGCTGCAGCATGGCCAACGTTGAGTTCCACCTGGTGGGCATGTCACATATAAGGCGGTTCTTGGGCAGGTTCAACTCCTTTTGCAGCTCAGCCAGCCGAGCACTGGCATTATATGATCGGCAGAAATGCACACAGACTTTCTTGGCCTGCCTCAGGACATCCTGTAAGCCTGGGTACCTGCCCAAGAACCGTTGCACCACCAGGTTAAGGACGTGAGCCATACAGGACACATGGGTCAGCTGTCCCTGTCGCAGGGCAGAGAGGAGGTTGGTGCCATTGTCACAAACCACCATTTCTGGCTTAAGCTGGCAAGGCGCCAACCACCTTTCGGCCTGCCCCTGCAGAGCTGACAGAACCTCTGCCCCAGTGTGGCTCCTGTCCCCCAAACACACCAGCGCAAGCACGGCATGGCATCTTTTTGCCTGCGTACTTGCGTAGCCCCTTGGACGCCTACGGAGCACTGCTGGTTCTGAGGACAGAGCACTGGAAGAGGCCATGGAGGAAGAAGAAGATGAGGGGGTGGAGGAGAGAGGTGTGTCACAACCAGTAGTAGCATTTTGGAGGCGTGGTGGCGGAACAACCTCCAACACTACTGCACCTTGTCCTGCATCCTTCCCAGCTGCCAAAAGAGTGACCCAATGGGCCGTGAAAGACAGGTAACGTCCCTGTCCATGCCTGCTGGACCATGAGTCAGCGGTAATATGCACCTTACCGCTGACCGCCCTGTCCAGCGAGGCATGGACATTGCTTCCACATGCCGGTAGAGAGCCGGAAACACCTTCCGTGAGAAAAAGTGGCGTTTGGGAACCTGCCACTGAGGAACTGCACATTGAACAAACTCACGGAAGGAGGCTGAGTCTACCAACTGAAAAGGCAGCAGTTCAAGTGCTAGCAATTTAGCCAAGCTAGCATTCAACCGCTGGGCATGTGGATGGCTGGGAGTAAACTTCTTTTGACGGTCCAGCAGCTGGGGCAGGGAAATTTGCCTGGTAGAATCGGACGTCGGTGTACTGCTAGCAGAGTGCCCGCAAGTACTTGGCTGTGACACACCTAATTCTACACCTTCATTCCTCTCAGTGCAGCTTTCAGAGAGGACTGAAGGTATAGTGGGGTTGGAGATCCCAGCTGATGAGGAGCTAGGAGAGGTCCGCTTTGTTCTTTGGTGTGGGTCTTTAATGTGCGCTTGCCAACGAGCTGCATGGCAGGTCGACATATGTCTGGTCATGCTTGTGGTGCCCAAGCGGCTGATGTTTTGGCCACGCGAGATAGGCTTGAGACATATGTTGCAAATAGCAGTGGTGCGATCTGATGCACTCGTCTCAAAAAAGGCCCACACCAAAGAACTTTTGTATTAACGTGCAGAGGCAGCGCCCTGCACAGGCGGAGCTCTGCGGTGTGATTCAGTTGGTGTGCTGGCCTCAAGCTGGCCCCCGGAGGGCATCCTGCCTCGTTGGAGATAAGCAGCCTCCTCCTCCTCCTCCTCTCTCCGTTCAGGCACCCACGTGGAGTCAGTGACCTCATCATCCCCTCCCTCTTCACCACTGGAGCAAACCTGGCAGTAAGCTGCAGCTGATGGAACATGACTGCCAGATTGCTGTCCTTGAGCATCCCCTCTCTCTGCGCTCACACTACTGCCTTCCTCTAGCTGGGTATCATCATCTGAGCCTTCAAAACGCTGGGCATCCTCCTGGAGCATGTACCCAACACTGTGCTCAAACAGTTTGGGGGACTCCTCAGGAGGACATGGTGGCTCTAGGGAAGGGGTGCCTGATGATGACATTGAGTACGCATTGGCAGCTGCTTTGCCAGTACCCTGAGCCTGGGTGAGAGAGGATGAGGAGGGCTTGGTCAACCACTCTACCAAGCCTTCGGCATGATGCGGCTCAACATGTCCAGCTGCCAAAAAGAAGGACAAGCGTTTCCCATGGCCACGTGCTGATGACGATGCACCACGTCCACGACCAGCACTGTTGTCTCTAGACACAGAGCCTGCTTGCCCTGTTTTCTTGGCTCTGGACTGTCTGCCTCTCCTTGTCGGTCTTCCAGACATTGTAGTGGGTATTGTATATTGTGCTGGAGTCACACAGCACACACACTAACTCCTGCAGATGGATGTCTTAGACGACAACAGGGCCTTAGGGCAGATAGAGGCTGAGGTGGTTTAGTGTGCTGTGCTATACTCACACAGCACACACACGCGCTAACTCCTGCAGATGGCTGTCTGGCTGCCTTAGATGACAACAGGGCCTTAGGGCAGATAGAGGCTGAGGTGGTTTAGTGTGCTGTGCTATACTCACACAGCACACACACACACACGCTAACTCCTGCAGATGGCTGTCTGGCTGCCTTAGATGACAACAGGGCCTTAGGGCAGATAGATGCTGAGGTGGTTTAGTGTGCTGTGCTATACTCACACAGCACACACACACGCTAACTCCTGCAGATGGCTGTCTGGCTGCATTAGATGAAAACAGGGCCTTAGGGCATATAGAGGCTGAGGTGGTTTAGTGTGCTGTGCTATACTCACACAGCACACACACGCTAACTCCTGCAGATGGCTGTCTGGCTGCCTTAGATGACAACAGGGCCTTAGGGCAGATAGAGGCTGAGGTGGTTTAGTGTGCTGTGCTATACTCACACAGCACACAAAAGCTAACTACTGCAGATGACTGTCTGGCTGCCTTAGATGACAACAGGCCAGAAGGGCAGATACAGGCTGAGGTGGTTTAGTGTGCTGTGCTATACTCACACAGCACACACACACTAACTACTGCAGATGGCTGTCTGGCTGCCTTAGATGACAACAGGGCAGAAGGGCAGATACAGGCTGAGGTGGTTTAGTGTGCTGTGCTATACTCACACAGCACACACACGCTAACTACTGCAGATGGCTGTCTGGCTGCCTTAGATGACAACAGGGCAGAAGGGCAGATACAGGCTGAGGTGGTTTAGTGTGCTGTGCTATACTCACACAGCACACACACGCTAACTACTGCAGATGGCTGTCTGGCTGCCTTAGATGACAACAGGGCAGAAGGGCAGATACAGGCTGAGGTGGTTTAGTGTGCTGTGCTATACTCACACAGCACACACACGCTAACTACTGCAGATGGCTGTCTGGCTGCCTTAGATGACAACAGGGCAGAAGGGCAGTTACAGGCTGAGGTGGTTTAGTGTGCTGTGCTATACTCACACAGCACACACACGCTAACTGCTGCAGATGGCTGTCTGGCTGCCTTAGATGACAACAGGGCAGAAGGGCAGATACAGGCTGAGGTGGTTTAGTGTGCTGTGCTATACTCACACAGCACACACACGCTAACTGCTGCAGATGGCTGTCTGGCTGCCTTAGATGACAACAGGCCAGAAGGGTAAAGGTGGTTTATTGTGATACTGCAGTGCTATACTAACAGCACGCACACACTACACTTATCCCCAGAATCACAGCAGATAATGTCAGCACTCAGCAGAATGAATCACAGCAGATAATGTCAGCACTGCAGAATGAATCACAGCAGATAATGTCACTGACACCGTCACTGACTAACGCCGGAACACACTACATGAGGCCGCCGGCGCGGCGGCCTTATATAGTGTGGGGCGTGTACTAAACCCCCTGAGCTATAATTGGCCACAGGCATCCTGCCTGTGGCCAATTATTGCTCTCCTCGCCGCTGGCTCTATGATTGGCCAAGCATGCGGGGTCACAGTGCATGCTTGGCCAATCATCAGCCAGCAATGCACTGCGACTGGCGCAGTGCATTGCGGACCGTTCGCATCACACGAATTTGATGCGAACGACCCACATAGTTCTGGGCTCGACGAGCGGTCGAACGGCCGATGTTCGATTCGAACATGGGTTTGAATCGAACACCGGGCCCATCCCTAATAGCAAATTGTATCCCAATATGACTAGTATTGGTTTGAAATCAGGATACAGGCAATCCCTGCAGAAGGAGTCTCAATTTCGTGTTATTTTGCAGGACTCTTGCACATGTTACATAATCCTGTGACTCAATTTTTTTCTATTAAACCAATAAACTTCTTATGTGGCCTTTACAAAGGTAAGACTGGCATTTTCAACTTAAGAGATAGAGATTAGATAGGAATGTGGTTCAGGTTTGGGACAGTGCAAAGTTCGCAGCAAACCCTTCCTGTTTATGGTTAGCAGATCAGGCTAACTATTTAGTATTTTTGCCCTGTTCATCTGTTGAACCTCACTCTGCTACTGCAGCAGGAATTATTATTAATTTATTGGCAGTCAATAGCATTCTTTTTGCAGAGGCCATCAGATACCAACATCCTAGGAACCAATATCCTGCTGTCTACTGGCTTGTTATTAATTGTAAACAAGGTGGGGGGGGGGCATCCTGGGTGATGTCTTTGACCAAATATGGTCATGACCATAACTGGTCAACGACATCTGTCAGTTCCCCGTCTCTTTGTTTACATGCAACTTTGGGACTGGGAGCCGCCATTTGCAGTGAGCAATTATGTGGAGTGGACATGTTGGTGGATCAGGGTATTTTTTCTTTTTGGCTGGTCATTGGACATCATCATTCAGTGTGACTGACAGGGATCTACATCGCTGGATGACATGAATGATGATGGATTAATATCATGGGGCTTTTTTTTTAAATAGTTCTATAGTCACAGTATATCTTTTTATTATATAACCTCTTTATTGTAATAGTTACATAAACAATAGTTATTTTAGACAATTCAATATAAGCTTACTTGAAAAATCTCCTTTTATGTTGTCTGCTGGCTACTTTTTGCACAACTTTTGCAGCTTCTCCTCTGCTGTTTACTATACATTTCAGAAGACTACAAACCTCATGGGACCTTGCTGCCTGTAAATTCCTGTACTGACACCTCCTAAAACTCTTCCTCTCAGCACCTCTGCAGTTCAGAAGGCAGGCTCTGTGAATTCTTTGCCTACTCACAGGTCACCGTGACTATATGTCACAGAAATCAAAGAAGTAAAAATGTGGGCAAAGTAGTACACCCCTCGAGGTAGTCACCCTTATGTTCCACCTCCGCTGCACATACAAAGGGTGCACCACAGCTATGATTAAGCACCAAGAATGGTGTGAACCGCGTTTGTTGCATTGTATGATGTACTTCTCTCCCTCACTTGCTGTATGGATTGTCCTTGTATGTTCTTTGAATCAAATAAAGGGGAGTTTATTTGCCATCCAGACATTTCTTCACATCAAGTAAACATGTGGGATTTATCGCTAAGTGAATTTACATACTTCAAGATTTTTTAAATTAAGAATAGACTAAAAATAATTGAATTAGAATGTGGAAATTAAAATAAAAATAATTTTTGACCTTGGATATCCTATAATAAAGGACTTTTGTCATAGTGTAATGTTTTTATTTACTATTTTTTATGAATAAGTAACCAGGGATACTATGTTACCCTTACTACCCTTCTACTCAACAGGCGCTGACGGAGTTGCACATTACACTATACCGTTTCCCCAGGACAAGACATTCCTGTGACAGGTGTGCACACAGTTGACATTTATTATGAATTATCTTGGTATAATATGCTGCCCTAGAGTTGCAGTGACCCACTGCTTAAATGATATGGCTAATATTAGCATTACCTTTTATCTTACACATGTTCATCACTACAGAGGAGTTCATTAGTATGGCCTTGTGCCGTCGCACATATAGTATGTTAATTTTTGTTGTTACCATTATCCTAATATTCCCTTTCTCTGCCCTCCTTCTTTCAATACTTTGGGAGGGGCCAGACCTAAACCCTATTGAGCATTTGTGGGGCATCCTCAAATGGAAGGTGGAGGAGCGCAAGGTCTCTAGCATCCACCAGCTCTGTGATGTCGTCATGGAGGAGTGGAAGAAGTCTCCAGTGGCAACCTGTGAAGCTCTGGTGAACTACATGCCCAAGAGGGTTAAGGCAGTGCTGAAAAATAATGGTGGTCACACAAAATATTGACACTTTGGGTCCAATTTGGACATTTTCACTTGGGGGTGTACTCACTTTTGTTGCCAGCGGTTTAGACATTAACCACTTGCCAACCGCCGCATGTACATTTACATCGGCAGAATGGGACGGCTGGGCAAATGGGCGTACAGGTAGGTCCCTTTGAATTTGCCGCGTGTGGTCAAGTGCATGCCGCCGCATGCGTGACCCTGCAGGGAGCTCTGTGAGTTGGATCGCGAGTCCCACGGAATTGATCGCCACAGGGATACCCGCGATCATCTCACGGAGAGGAAGAACGGGGAGATGCTAATGTAAACAAGCATCTCCCCATTCTGCCCAGTGACACTGTCACTGATCATAGCTCCCTGTGATCGGGAGCTATGATCAGTGAAGTGTGAACTGTCTTTCGTAGCCCATCCCCCTAACAGTTAGAAACACTCCCTAGGACACACTTAACCCTTTCCTAGCCCCCTAGTGGTTAACCCCTTCACTGCCAGTGTAATTTTTACAGTAATCAATGCAATTTTATAGCACTGATCGCTGTAAAAATGACAATGGTCCCAAAAATGTGTCAAAATTGTCCGATGTGTCCGCCATAATGTCGCAGTCATGATAAAAATCGCAGATAGCCACCATTACTAGTAAAAAAAAAATATTAATAAAAATGCCATAAAACTAACCCCTATTTTGTAGATGCTATAACTTTTGTGCAAACCACTCAATAAACACTTATTGCAATTTTTTTACCAAAAATATGTAGAAGAATATGTATCGGCCTAAACTGAGGAAAAAAAATTTTTTTTTATATATTTTTGGGGGATATTTATTATAGCAAAAAGTTAAAAATAATGCGTTTTTTTCAAAATTTCTATTAGCGCAAAAAATAAAAACTGCAGAGGTGATCAAATACCACCAAAAGAAAGCTCTATTAGTGGGAAAAAAGGACGTCAATTTTGTTTGGGAGCCACGTGCAATTGTCAGTTAAATCTACACAGTGCCGAATCGCAAAGTGCTCTGGTCTTTGGACAAGCAAAATGGTCTGGGGCTTAAGTGGTTAATGGCTGTGTGTTAAGTTATTTTGAGGGGACATCAAATTTACACTGTTATACAAGCTGCACCTTTACTACTACATTGTAGCAAAGTAATTTCTTCAGTGTTATCACATGAAAAGATATAATAAAATATTTCCAAAAATGTGAGGGGTGTACTCACTTTTGTGAGATACTGTATATATATATGACACAGAAATGTTTTTTTGACTATTTATTTTAGACCTGTTTGGGTAAACCATATCCACACTTATCTTCTAAAGTCCCGAAAAAAGGTATACTTTATATACATTTTTTTTAATATACATTTTTTTTTAAAGAAAGCCCTCCTTTCATAAGGGAGTGGGTGGCTTATATAAAAGCTCTCTTATTGGTCCTACTAAGTCTGCTATTATTGTTCAAAAGCCATGCAGCATATTATGGTTTTAAAGATATTATCCATGAATTTGCACATAAATTTGCCGGGGCCGTGAATCTTGAACCCTTAGCATTTGCCTCCAGCTCATGGTGGTGATGATCTGAACCACATAAATGTTAATTACTCACGGAATTCCATTGGAATTTTAAACTTTTACCTACATACTTCTTTATAGTCTTGTCCCTCTATGGATTTCCTAACTAAAGATCAGAAATCATTTCAAACGCAGCTCCACTCCGCACATGACCTTCTCCTTTCCTTCACTCTAATTACTTCTTCAGCCTCCAGGATTTCTCACAAGCCTCTCACCTTCTTTAGAAATCACTCTTGCATGCTGTGCAGCACTCTCCAAATCTGGATTCAAATTCACCTTTTCAATCAAGCATACAGTATGAGATAAATTATTATTTTCATTGGCGTGATGTCACCTTATATAAGTTTACTCATTTTCTTTACCTCTAATTTCTACCCCTTATAGTTCTAGAATGTGGAGAGCATAGCTCAGTTTGTGCTCCCTTTGAAGAATTTGTATATTGATCTTAAGCACATTTTTAAAAATAAAACTATTTCATCATGTACATAACTATAATGTATTGTGTAATGTTGACAACATAACAGGTCTGTATGCTTGCTCACATTCTTTGTAGCTATTAGAAGGCAAAAAAACTGACCTCAGCATTTCTGTACTATTCCAAGGCTTACAATGACATCATCCCCAACTCTACATTTAAAATGTCGCACTCAGGTATGCAAAAAGCAAAAATATTGAAAGTCAAAATATATATATATATTATTATATTTTATGCAATCCCATAAATCCACAAACATGATGTTTAGAATACTTATATTATATTTGAAATTGTGCTGATACTGAGCAGAGATAAAGGCTTAAGCCTTGTAATGCATCTCATTGTTTTAGACAATTTAATTAGCTCACAGCCCTGCAATCATTAAAGTTGCATTTGGTGCTATTAAATGTATATTTAATTACATGTTTTTGAATAGTAAGCAAAATCTGAATACCACTTTGTCAGCTGGATTAAACACCCTTCCAACTATAATATTCCTTTCTGTGTACAAATTCATGATGCCATTGAGCAGTGGTTTAATCTTACACCGAACATTCATGGCTTTCTATCTTCTTAGCCTTCCCTTGCAGGTAAAGTAGGGAAAGAAAGTCAAATGCTTAACTGATTTAAAAAGGGTCAGATTGCATCAATTCCATTTTAAGCCAATTAAAGCCTTGAGTAAAAATAGTGATTGAATTAAAAAAATCATGGTGTCAGTTTAGAGTTTCCATAAATAGTGCTAATTGATCATACAGAACATCATAACTCAATTATGGCTGCCATACCAACAGACCATTAGGTGCCTTTGGAAAATGGAGCATTTAAAGTCTATTCATGAGCAATTTTTTTTATTGATGCCCAACTTGTGTGAAAGTCAAATTAATTTGCAAACATTTACTATCATGCTTCCTAAAAGAACATTAATAATGCATATTGCCCTTTATGTTTCATGCGCTTTGTGATTTGTTGCCTTCTAAATTATTATTTGATAATGTGGCCAAAATAGACAATAGTTATGCAAATTTTGTCAATTTCTATAGTTTAAATGGCCAGCTCACCAAAATTTTTTTTTCCATTTAGATGCTGGAGAGTTAAACCATCCAACAACTCCTTTCTGTATCTAAGCCCCCGTACACACGGTCGGAAATTCCGACCACAAAATCCGTCGGATTTTTTCAGACGGATTTTGTCCGACAATGGTGTTGCATACACACGGTCGGACAAAGTTGTCGGAAAATCCGATCATTCTGAATGTGGTGACGTTCGTTGCGTACGACGGAACTACGTAGAGACTAGTAGCCAATAGCTTTGGTCTCGTAATTTGATCTGAGCATGCGTGGCACTTTGTCCGTCCGAATTCTCTACACCTGATCGGAAAAAGTCAGATCGGATTTTGTTGTCAGAAAATTTGAGAGCAGGATCTCAAATTTTTTCCGTCTGAGATTCTGACGGAAAAAGTATGATGGAGCCCACACACGGGCGAATTTTCCGACAACATGGTCGGATCAGACATTTTCCGTCGGAATTTCCGACCGTGTGTACAGGGGCTTAGAGTTCTCTGTGCTTGGGATTCTGGGCATGTATGTCACTTGCGGCCATTGTGAGCTGATCCCACTCAAAATTAATGAAAGATACATTTTGCTGATGGATTTCTGACTCAGCCCACCAGTAAACACTGATAACTTAAACACACTTTTAGGTGGACTGACTATTTTATGCTACTAATCTTGATCCAGAAGCAAAAACACTAGTTAACTGCCAGCTATACTGTATATATTCTCAATAAAACAAAACAGTTTTTTTACCACATTCATTTTAGTAATTTAGTTATATTAGGTAATCTATTTTAGTCATATTCATTTCAGAAACCATGAATCAGACTGAGACAGAAGAGTAAACGTAGTCAAAACATAGCCAGGAGTTTAGGAACCGGAAAGGATGGTCAGTAGACATGTGCACAACAAAAAAATTTGTTTATTTTCGTTTCGTTTTTTTCGTTTCCGAAAAAAAATCTTTTTTTTTCGTTTATTTTTTTTCGTTTCCGTTGATTCGTAACTATTCGTACATTCGTAAGTCGTCGGTGTTCGGATTCGTAACGATTCGTACATTCAAGTCGTCGGTGTTCGTATTCGTAACGATTCGTACATTCGTAAGAGTTATTTTTTAGTTGATTCGTTTTTTCGTTAGTTTAATTTTCGGACGCATTCGTATTTATTCGTACATTCGTGACATTCGTAGATTCGTAATCGGAGCATAATTCATAATTTTATGTAATGTGTATGCTATTATTACATTTTAATAATTTACGAATCGAAAAAAAAAGTTACAAATCGAAAAAAAGTTACGAATGTACGAATTTTTTGTTCAATAGAGACACGAAAAATTACAAATCGAAAAAAAAAAAAAAAAGTTACGAATCGAAAAAAAAGTTACGAATCGAAAAAAAAAAAAGTTACGAATCGAAAAAAAAGTTACGAATGTACGAATTTTTTTGTTCAATAGACACGGAAAATTACAAATCGAAAAAAATAAATAAAAAGTTACGAATCGAAAAAAAAAGTTACGAATGTATGAATTTTTTTGTTCGTTTTCGTTTTTCGGATTTTCTTCATTAGTACATTCGTTGTTTCTAATTAGTTTTTTTCGGATTTTCGTTGTTTTTCGGATTCGTTCGATTCGAATGATTCGTTAATCGGATTCTTACGATTCGTTACGATTCGTTATTCGGATTCGTACGATTCGAATGATTCGTTCATTCGTACGAAAACGAACGAACGAAAATAACGAAAAAAATCAAAAAACGAAAAAAAACGAAACGAATTGCACATGTCTAATGGTCAGACAAGCCACAGCATCAGGGAGCCAGAGATTAATTTAGTATTACAGCAAGCAGGATCTGGAGCCAGTAGGAATGTCAGCCAAGCAAGTCTTTAACGGGAGAGTGTCTCTAGAGATGTGACCAAGGCGAAAGCAGAGATCATCTGGGCTGGACGGCTTAAGTAGGCAGGACTGACGAGCAGGATATCATCAACAAGTGAGCAACTGTGGAAAGAAAGGAGCGGACAGCTTTAAGAAGGAAGGGCTGAGCCCAGCCCTGACAGTACCCCCGCCTCAATGACCCCTCCCTCTCGGAGGACCACCAGGCTTGAGGGGAAAACGTCTATGGAAATCACGGAGGAGCACAGGGGACCGTACCCTTTCCAATGCACCAGGAACTGTATGTGCCTACGGAAGTCAACAATGGACTGTACTTCATACTCCTCATGGTTCTCAACCTTTTACAGGGTGAGGACGAGGCACCGAGGGTGTAAAGCGCTTGCAGACCAAAGTTTTTAAAAAGGAGACATGAAATACATTTGAGCTATGCATATTAGAAGGAAGGTCTAATGCTTAAGCCACTGGGTTAATCCTGCGAAGAATACGGAAAGGCCCAATAAACCGAGGTGCGAACTTCAGAGAGGGAACACGAAGTCGGAGGTTGCGAGATGACAGCCATACTCTGTCCCCAACCTGGTAGGAAGGCGCAGGCAGGCGTCTGCGGTAGGCATGGAGTCTGTACCTATCATTAGCATATCGCAATGCCTCCTGGACTTGTGCCCAAGTGGAACAAAGACCACAGAGATGCTCCTCTAATGCAGGAATACTCTGTGGAACAAATGAGTCAGGCAAAATGGAAGGTTGGAAACCATAATTCGCCATAAATGGGAACAATCAGGAAGCAGAATTCAAGGCACTATTGTGAGCAAACTCCGCCTACTGTAAGAGGTCTGACCAGTTGTTATGATGTTTAGAAATATAGCAACGTAGGAATTGCTTTAAGGACTGATTAGCTCGTTCTGTGGCCCCATTAGGCTGCAGGTGAAACGCAGAGGAGAAAGAAGGCTGAATTCCCAACTGTGCACAAAAGGCTCACCAGAACTGGGACACAAACTGACTACCCCTGTCCGAGACAATCACCTTGGGTAGCCCATGTAAGCGAAAGATCTCCTGAGCAAAAATGGAAGCCAGTTCCTTAGAAGTGGACCACTTCTTAAGTGGAATACAATGGGCCATTTTCGAGAACTAGTCAACCACCATAAGGATAACTGTGTTGCCCTGGGAGTTGGGTAACTCCACAATGAAATCCATAGACAGGTGGGTCCAGGGCCTCTCTCCATTGGGTATGGGTTGTAGGAGGCTGACTGGAAGGTGTTGTGGAGTCTTACTCTGAGTACACACGGAACAGGCAGCTATGAAGGCGGTTACATCAGCACTTAGACTAGGCCACCAGAATTGTTGGGAAATGGCCAAAAAGAGTTGATTCTTTCCAAGGTGGCCAGCATCCTTGGGAGAATGGGAGAATGGCAAGTCTGGAGCACAGCAGTACGGAGACTCTTTGGGACAAAGCAGCAGTCACAAGGTTTTTCAGGAGGAGCATGGACCTGAGTGGCAAAAATGTTGTCACCCAAAGGAGAAGTGAGCCTGGTACGAACCGTAGCAAGAATACGATTAGGAGGAATCACAGGAACCGGAATCGACTCCATTTTGGAAGTGGAGGAAAATTGTCGTGACAAAGTGTCAGCCCTTACATTCTTAGTGCCAGGTAAAAATGAGACAATGTAATTGAAACTAGACAAGAAGAGAGCCCATTGCGCCCTTCTGAGAGAAAAGTAGCCGCAAGGATGCATAGCGCTCTCAGAAGTAGGACGTTGAGACAGAAAGGCACCAACTCCAGTCTCAGAAGCATCAACCTCAAGGGTAAAAGGTAACGTAGGATCAGGATGTGCCAACACAGGAGCAGAAACAAAGGCAGCCTTGAGACTCTCAAAGGCCTTAATGGACTCCGAAGACCAACTCTGTGGGTTACCGTCCTTTCTGTTCATATCAGTCAGGGGCTTGACCAGAGATGAGAAGTTATGAATAAACTTCCGATAATAGTTTGCAAAGCCAAGAAAATGCTGCAGAGGATGTAAACCCACAGGTCGGGCCACTGTAGGACTGCTGAAAGTTTCTCTGGGTCCATTGAAAAACCAGCAGTGGAAATGACATGAACCCAGGAATTCACGATGAAATTTGCACTTCTCCAATTTACACTTGAGATTGTTCTCTCTTAGTTTCTGAAGCACATGACAGACATCTGTGTGGTGACTCTCCAGGGACTTGGAAAAAATAACTGCAACAAATCTCGGAGGACATCGTTAATAAATTCCTGGAAAACTGCTGGGGCGTTACAAAGGCCAAAAGGCATTATGAGGTACTCATAATGGCCTTTTCTGGTATTAAACAGAGTTTTCCACTCATCGTCCTCATTAATCCTCACAAGATTGTATGCCCCTCTCAAATCAAGCTTCGTGAAAACCGTTGCTCCCTTGAGGCGGTCAAATAACTCCGTAATCCGTGGAATCGGATAGGCATTCTTAAACGTGAAATGATTGAGACCCCTATAAGGTCTCAGTTCACCACTCTTCTTCTTCACAAAGAAGAAACCAGCACCAGCAGGAGACGAGGATTTGTGGATGAAACCTTGAGAAAGTGCGTCTGCAACATACTCCTCCATGGCCTTATCCTCCAAGACTGACAAAGGGTAAACCCGGCCACGAGGTGGTATGGCACCAGGTTAAAGGTCAATTGCGCAATCATATGACCGGTGAGGAGGCAAACTACCGGCTTGACCTTTGTCAAAGACATTGCTAAAATCGCGGTACTCCTCCGGCAGGGAGGAGAGTGAAGAGGTGCTCAGGATCTTGGCTACCTTCTGGAAGCATGTCTTACTGCATTGTGGCAACCAGGAGAGAACATCAGCACAGATCAAATAAAGAGGGGTTGTGCATCTGTAACCAAGGATAACTAATAACCAGTGGAAACTTAGGTGAGGAAATAACTTGGAATTGGATTATCTCATAGTGAAGAACCCCTATGACCATAAACGACGGAACAGTCTCATAAGTCACATGGGCAGGCTGTAGAGGTCTCCCGTCAAGAGCCTCAATGGCAAGTGAAGGGTCACACAGCTGCAGTGAAATTGAGTGCTTCGATACAAAGGCAGCATCAATGAACAGGCCTGCAGTCCCAAAGTCGATTAGAGCCTGTATCTCGATGGACAACTCAGCCCAAGAAAGGGTAACTGAAACCAGGGGCCTATCCTTCTGGATAACTGGAGATGAAAAAACGCCACCTAAGGTCTGTCCGTGACAGGACCTCAAGGTTCGGGCGTTCCCTAGACGAGTAGGACAAGACTTTAAAAAGTGACCTGCCTAGCCACAATAAAGGCACAATCTCTCTCCCCTCCTAAGGGTTCTCTCATCTGCAGAGAGGCACATAAAGGTCAAGTGCATGGGTTCATCTTCACTGACCAACTCAGTACCCAGGAGGCATGGGAGGAGAGGGAGGCAAGAGTGGGACTGCAAAGCTCAGAGATAAATGTACAGGAGGCTTTTAAAAGAAGCCACAAACTCAGGGTAACTCAAGACAACGGGTTTTTGCATCTCCCATAGAGGGTTTGCCAAGACCAAGGCTGTCTCAGAAAGCAAAGATATCAAAAAACCTACTTTGCTTCTGTCCATCGGAAATGCCTGGGGCAGCATCTCAAAATATATCTAAACCTGGTTGAGAAACCTTCTGCCTTGGACTGGATCTCCCCCAAATCGCTGGGGAAGTGGAGCAGAACCAAACATACATCTTATAGAGGTAATACTCAAGGTGGGCGCCTTCACAGAGACTAGAGCAGCAGCAGGGACGGCCTGCAACACAGGTTGTACCGGAGCAGCCACAGTGTGAGATTCTAGGTGAGCCATGCGACTCAGGAGCGTTTGTAATGCCATGGCAAATGGATCCATGCAGTGATCTTGCTCATCCAATCTGGAAAAAATATTACCAACAAGTGGATTGACTGCATATTCTGAACTCATGGCCTTCACCTACTGTCAGAAACCATGAATCAGACCGAGACAGAAGTATAGTTAAATCACACTTGTTTAAACACTTGCCTACCAGGCACTTACACCCCCTTCCTACCCAAACCATTTTTCAGCTTTCATCGCTGTCGCACTTTGAATGACAATTGCGCGGTCGTGCTACACTGTATGCAAACTAATTTTTTATAATTTTCTTCACACAAATAGAGCTTTCTTTTGGTGGTATTTAATCATTGCTGGGTTTTTTATTTTTTACAAAAAAAAAAAAGACCAACAATTTAGAAAATTTTTATTTTTTTTTACTTTTTTCCTGTCAGTTCATTTTGTAACTAATTTTTCTCCTTCACTGAAGTACGCTGATGAGGCGGCACTGATGGGCACTGATAGGCTGAACTGGTGGGCATTGATGAGGTGGCACTTATTGGCACTGATGAGGCAGCACTTATGGGCACTGATTAGGTGGCACTGATGAGGAGGCACTAATATGCCGCACTTATGGGCACTGATAGGTGGCACTGATATGTGGCACTGATGAGCACTGTTAGGTGGCACTGGTGGGCACTGATAGGCGGCACTGGTGGGCACTGATAGGCAGCACTGCTGTGTGGTACTGATGGGCACTGATGGGCATTGATGGGTGGCACTGATGGGCATTACTGATGGACATTGATTGACAGCAGTGATGGGCATTGATGTGCAGCACTGATAGGTGGCACTGATTGCAAGCTCTGACTGGCATCACTAATGGGCACTGATTGGTGGCACTTGTGGGCAGTGGTGGGCATTGATTTCTGCCACTGGTGGGCACTGATAGCTGGCATTGGTGGGTAATGGTGTGCACTGATTTGTGACACTGTTTTGTAATATAGAAAGCCTGGAGTAAAAAGTCAAAAAGAATTAAACGTAGGGCAGACATGACAGGGTTAACAGGGTTGCCTGGCAACAGAGTTAATGTAAGGAGGAGGTAGGATTGATCTAGAAGGTGAGGGGGCGGAGCTGTGAGGAAAGGAGAGGAAGCTGAGTCCTTCCCCAGCTCAGTCGTAAGCGGGAGGAGCAAGCTTAGGGACATGGCGGAGGTAGAGGAGCTGTTCGCCCTTTTTAAAACGGAGGCGGCCAAGAAGGGACCAGGATGGCTGGTGGAGAGATTAGAGGTGGCGCTGGGTGAGGAGTCCCCAGCAGCCTCAGTGGCAGGATGGGAGTCGGCAAAAGTGCAGCGAGAGCGGCCGCCGGCCCGGGTTCTCAACCGAACCCCCTCCCCCTACCCATCAGAGGACAGCGGCAGCAAGGGCGAGCGGGAAGGACACCCCCAGGGCCTGCCGTGAAGTTCACGGCTGCACAGGGGGCTAGGGGATCCAGGAAACACTTCCACCTTGGCAGAGGAGTAGATGGAGGAAGCGTCAGCAACTCCAGAACGCATGCTGTGCGCAGCAAGCACACGGAAGTGGGGATCAAAGCACCTGAGACTGGCCTGGCTGCGGCAGGGGTGAGAACTAGGAGGAGAACCTTAGCAACAGCCGCCGGGCACTCTGGGACCTCAGCATGCGGCCGTTTAGAAGAACAGAGGCCGGAGGCTGGTGAGAGCTGTGGCCTAGTGCGGCACAGTGCATCCGACAGCAGAGGCCCTGGAAAAGCATCCTGCAAGTTGATGGGTGGATCGGGAGCTCGGAGGCGGGCCTTGGAACCACGCGGATCCTCGGCATCTAGTGAGGACTCCACTGGAGAGCGGTCGGCGGGAGAGGAGGATATGGCGTTGGAGCGGTCGGAGGGGGAGCTGTAGCTGTCGGAGGTGGAGGGACGGTGAGGACTTCCCCTGCAGCGATGGAGGCGGGACCGTCGGCTGGGGGTAACCTGCCCAGGCGACCCGGTAAGTCCTTTTGCTCTCATTTACATGGGGATAGTTCAGAGTGTGGGGGTGGGGGGGCGGAGCTAAGTCGCAGGCCTTGCAACATCCGGAAGTGGCTTCAGAAAAACTGCGGAAGGAGTTGGCATTAGGCAGCATGGGGGGTGCGTTTCCTTCTTTGCCGCTACCGGATTTGGTGGTTTCACCATTGGGGGTGGTGCCGAAGAAGGAGCCGAACAAGTTTAGGTTGATTCATCATTTATCGTTTCCAAAAGTGGTATCAATAAATGATGCAATTGACCCAGAGATCTGCGCAGTATCATATTCGTCATTTGATGCAGTCTTTTGGGTGCAGCGGTACGGAAAAGGGGCACTGTTGGCGAAAGCCGACATAGAGTCGGCTTTCCGATTGCTCCCGGTCCATCCAGATAGCTTCTGGCTGTTAGGTTGCCAGTGGCAGGGGGAGTTTTATGTGGATCTCTGCCTGCCCATGGGTTGCTCTATATCGTGCGCCCTGTTTGAACAGTTTAGTTCCTTCGTGGAATGGGTGGTGCGGGACGTCGCGGGAATGAATTCAATCATTCACTACTTGGATGATTTCCTCTGCGTGGATCCGGCATCATCGGAGGTCTGTGCAATATTCTTGGCAACGCTGGAACATGTGGCGGATACGCTTGGGATCCCCTTGGCGCCTGAGCAGACGGAAGGTCAGGCTACGGTGCTGAGTTTTCTGGGCATCATCCTGGACTCTGATGCGATGGAATGTAGGCTGCCGGAGGACAAGCTAAGAGCTTTACAGGCGGAGATTCAGGGTATCATGGGATTGCGTAAGGTGCAACTTCGAACCCTACAGTCGTTGCTGGGGAAGTTGAACTTTACGTGTCGCATATTGCCAATGGGGAGAGTATTTTGCAGATGGCTGTCGGCAAGTACTGCAGGGGTCAGTGCCCCCAAGCACTATATACTTTTGGTGAGGGCTCACAGGAAGGACCTTAAGATATGGCACCTGTTCCTGGCTAATTTCAACGGTAGGATGCTGTGGATGTCAGGGCCAGTTAGCAACTTTGATTTAGAACTTTACACGGATGCAGCTGGTTCGGCAGGTTTTGGAGCCTTTTTCCAAGGTAAGTGGAGTGCGGGGCCTTGGCCGGAGTCGTGGAAGGAGGCAGGGCTGGTAAAGAAAATGTTGCTACTGGAACTGTTTCCAGTGGTTCTGGCGGTGGAATTATGGGGTGAATCCTTTAGAAATCTGAAAGTTAGATTTCATGGGGATAACCTAGGGGTGGTACAGGTGATTAACAAGGTGTCGGCGGCATCACCGCCAGTGGTCAGATTGTTAAGACACCTCGTCTTGCGATGCCTGCAGCTGAATATATTAATTTATGCGGTCCACCTACCGGGAGTGGACAATGTCATTGCTGATGCTTTGTCTCGCTTTCAGTGGGACAGGTTTCGGGAGTTGGCACCGGAGGCAGAGCAAGGTGGGGCCCCGTGTCCCGAATGGATGTGGAGGATTGCCTTGGAAGAGTATCCGGATGGATAAGGCAGTCGGTGAGCAAGGCGACGTGGTCAGCATACAACAGGGTTTCAGGTTGTTGGTGCTTTATTTTGTGTCAAGGAATATAGAAGAGAAGGTGTCAGTGTCTTGGTTAGAAAAGAAGTTAGCCGAGTTGGCGTTTTGGTTTAAGTTTTATAGTTTCCCAGACTTTACAAAGGATTTTTGGGTGCACCAGGCATTGGAAGAGTATCGGCGGGTGCAGCCAAGCAAGGATTCAAGGCGTCCGGTTTCATTTGAGTTGCTGGGCAGGTTAGTGACACAGTTGGGTGGGATATGTTTATCAGAGCACGAGGTGGTGTTGTTCAGAACATTGTTTGTCCTGGCATTTTTCGGGGCATTCTGGATTAGCGAGCTGGTTAGTCTATCGAAGAAAGCGTTGGGGGCATAGGAAGGACGGAGGTCAGCTGCGGAGTGGACAGATTGTCCATAGTGGTGAAAAAATCCAAAACAGATCAGCGGGGCAAGGGGAAAACGGTGCAGGTTTTCTCACTGCCCGGTTCGCCCTTGTGCCCAGTAGAAGTGGTAAGGGGGTTCCTCGCAATACGCCCCGACGTGCAGGGTCCTTTCTGGTGCATCAGGATGGTAATTCCTTGTCATGTTTCCAATTTATTGCAGTTTTCAGAAAATGTTTGATAGCATTGGGTTTGGGGGACCAGAAGTTCTCTTCCCATTCATTTCGCATTGGGGCGGCTACGGAGGCGGTGAAATGGGGATTGGACTAGGCTGTGGTAAAGCAGATTGGGAGATGGGAATCTCGAAGATTTAAGTCATATGTTCGCCCACACTTGGTGCATGCTTAAGTGGGGCAGGGGATACGTGAGACGTTAATATTGTGGGAGACAGCTGGGAATCTCCAGGCAGCAAGCTTGCATAAAATGGTTGGGGGTGCCTGGGATGCTTTGGGGGAGGGCAGGTCCAGAAGTGCAAAGATTTGCATGGCTGGATAGGCCGCCTGATGTACTAGTCCTTCGCATGGACAGTAATGATCTGGGGAACAGGTCAATGTTAGACTTGGTGCGAGATGTCAAGTTTGATTTCTGGGGAATTAGGATGGCTTTTCCACAGATGATCATAGTATGGTCAGATATTGTAGGTAGGACCATTTGGCGTTTGGCAAGGTCTGTGGAAAAGATTAACAGGGCTAGAAAAAAGGTGAACAGGGAGGTCAGTAGATTCGTGGTTAGGAACGAGGGTTTGCCAATTAGGCATCTGGAGCTGGAGGTGGATACCTGGTGGCATCTGTGCAGGGATGGAGTACATTTGAACGATGTGGGGATTGACCTGTGGGCTTTGGGGTTACAGGATGGGATTGAGAGAGCATTGAGGGTGTGCCATGGTGGGGTGCTGGTCTTTGCGTGTGAAGGAAGAAACCCTGGATATGGAAGAGTTCGGGAACCCTCTGTGGTATTGGGTCCCGTTGGTGGTATTCCTGCTTATGGTGGGGTAGCTGGAATCTGGTTAATGGGGGCACTGCGTTCAGTGGTTTGTTGTCTCTGGGCTAGTATGGCAGCTGGAGGCCTTAGTTCAGTTTAAGTTACCGCAGTGCAGGAGTGGATCAAGTGGCAAGATTGGGTTTTTTTTTTCCTGCAAAGACCAACGTGAGGATTTAACTGATAGGGATGGTTTTATAACAGATGTTATACAGTTTATGTTAATTATATATTTGAGTTTAATAAAAGAAAATGGCTGCTACAGCCAATGTTTACTCCAGCTTGGTGTGGTCTCAATTATTGGGAAAAATATGGTAATAAGGGTCTGGAGGGTTGGCTGGTAGTGGAGGTTATATAGGTTACATCTGTTATACAATAGTCATGTAGTCAGGGCACTGATGATCAGTGCTCTGATTACATTCCTAGATGTCCCCCTGCGTGGAGATGCCACTGATTGGCTCTCCTCGCCTGCCACACATTCAATCAGTGTGAGCTAAGGAGCGACGATTACCGGCACTTCCTTGTTTACATGTGAGCGGCTGTGATTGGACGCGGCTCTTTCCACAGATCGGGGTCGTGCCATGTCCTAGCAACAGCTGGTACGCCGTCATATGACGGCATCCCAGAATGAGAGCCGCACCACCCGCCGTCATTTTATGGTGGGTGGGCAGCAACCAGTTAATAATAAAAGTAAATAGAACAAATGTAGTCAAAACATAGCCAAAGTTCGGTAACCGGAACAGATAGTCAGACAAGCCAGAAAGTCGGGAAGCCAGGAAGCAGCATAGTAGAACAGCAAGCAGGATCTGGAGCCAGAAGGAATGTCAGCCAAGTAAGTCTACACGAAGTCTAAGTTAACACGAACTCAGGAGATAGTATCTGTGATGTTGACCAAGGCAAAGGAAGAGATCTTCTAGGCTGGACAGCTTAAGTAGGCAGGACTGACGAGCAGGCTATCATCAACAGGTGGGTCACTGTGGAGCGATAGAAGCTGGCAATTAGCCAACAGCTGAGTGGCCAGCTCAGAGAAGGAAGGGCTGAGACCAGCCCTGACACTTTGATCTTTGGCCTGTAGTTGGAGATTTGATGCACATAGCTAAGGGCTGACACAGTTGCAAATAGTATTATGTGTTCCTGCTCATCAGGTGCAATCACTTTAGAAATACATGAAGAGACAGATTAAAAGATACTGGTGGGCATGTACTTCTATTGGGCATGTGTCAGTGTGCTAACAATAAAACCTATCTTATATAAAGGGCTGCAGTATGGGGGGGGGGGGGGGTTGTTTGGCCTGTGAAGAGGCCAGGTTTTTATCTGTGATTTGTGGGGAGAAGAAATGATATTGTGCATAATGACAAATGCGCAACTAGGGCTTTTTGCTGAAATTCTTGTGCATTTTTTCTGCAATTTCCAAAAAACTTTTCTGTACTACTTTTGGCGACTACGGGTGCGATTTTTATTGACATCTGTGTCGCATAGATGTCTCTGAAATTCCCCCCGGGATCGACATGCTTCAGCTTCAGCTGAACTCGCACAATTTTGTTCCCGCTGTCAGTGTGAACCAGGGCTCAAATTGGGTCTTTGTCATTTTTAATTCCCCTGCTGCAATCCCCGGGACACCATTTCTGTTCAAACTCCCTTAAGTTTGCCTTCAAATATTGTAGAAATACAGATTTGCATATCTGCAAATAAACGAAAATAAAAAATTCCAATTGTGGTTGCGGTCAAATATTCGCAACTGTGATCAAAAGAGCGTGGTTTCACCTTCTGACCTGGAAATTAGTAATTGTAATCACCCGGAAGTTCCTATGCTGGTCAGGATCTCCCTCTAGGTGGACATGGCACGGTCCCTCTTTAGCAAAGAGGAGGTGCTGCTCCTTTGACGAGT
This sequence comes from Lithobates sylvaticus, assembly GCA_028564925.1. Taxonomy (NCBI): domain Eukaryota; kingdom Metazoa; phylum Chordata; class Amphibia; order Anura; family Ranidae; genus Lithobates; species Lithobates sylvaticus. The sequence goes on from CM053032.1 coordinate 141,508,518, forward strand.
TAGTGTAGGATATGTACTTACTCAATGTGGGGGTGGATGTGGTAGTTAGATTTGGTGTGGGTGGGGTTCATTGATTTGTTTATTTGGCATCACCACACATTTGCTTCCGGCCCATGTGCATATATCACTTCCTGCATTTGTTCTGCTGATGTAAATCAGTAAGGTCCATGCAAATAAAAATGAGAGCTCCTTTCTATTAAAATATATATGACTAAGGATGAGCTCAGGCATGGTCACATGGTCCAGGTGCAGAGCCCGCCAGGAAGTCGGTGCATCGCTGTGCTAATCACAGTCAGTGAGACATTGCCCGATCTCTGCAGCCGCGCATCAGGGCAATGTCTCACTGCCTGTGATTAGCGCAGCGCTGCGCCGACTTCCTGGAAGGCTCTGCACGTGGACCATGCGAACACGCCTGAGCTCATACTTATATATGACTTGTTTCACAGTTGGGCGACTTTTCCAGCAAATTTGGACCTCTGAGATGCATGACAAGTTGTACCCCAATGATTCTCAATGATAACCATTCATATCTGTGCTACTTCAAGTTGCAACAACTTTAAAGTAGTATCTGTACTACTTTGGTGGGACTTTTATGTGACTTGAGGCACATAGGGCGCAATATTACACAGGCATTCCCAGAAGTTGGGGCCAAGTTGCAGCACCAAAGTGGCAGCAAAATAGTGTGACTTTCAGATCGCAGCAGTGTGAATGAGATTCATGGATAATACCTTTAAATTAGGCCCTATTCTCACTTGTGCATCCTGCAAGTGGGTCAGATTCGTCCCTGCACTACTTTGGTTTGACTTTTTTTTTTTTTTTTTTAATTCTTTTTTATTTATTTTGTAGAGAAAGAAAATTTACATAACAGAGCCTCTGGGCATACCCCGGCTCGAGGAAAAAACAGAAAAAAATAAAATAAAATAAAACATTAGGCAAGGCATATCCTACCTAAACTTCTAGCCTAACTTGTGAACAAATAACAGAACAACCCCTTAGCTTGCTGCTATCTTTAACAGGAGAAATGTAATGCTCAGCAATTTACATGAATATGTGATAACCGACAGCCATCCTTCAAGAATAAGTCTATGAGTGGGTAACTCTAGGTACGTGGTCAGTCGGAATGTACCCCTGGGGGGGGGGGGGGGCAGTCAGAGGAACCATCCTTCCACATGCAAATCAAATCAGACCGGTAGTCTTACAGGGTCCTCTTGTTCTGCAATTGTCATTTCAGACTCTAGCCATATATTCCAAACTTTTTGAAACTTTAGGGGGCATCCTCTGCTGGAATATGTTTCTTTATACAAGGGTACTGCAAAGTTAACCAATGATTTCCATGCATTCAGAGTAAGGGCAGACACGGGAGCCCTCCACCTGAGAACAATGAGTTTCCTGGCATAAAAGAGAAGCAATCCCAGTAATGTGCGAACTGCCCTTGAAGGGGCAAGAGCATCCACTGAGCCAAGCAGGCAAATCTCCATATTTTGGGGTATAGGAATTGTTGTCAGTGTAGAGATGAAGGTTGTAACCAATGACCAGTAATGCTGGATTTCGGGGCACGACCAGATCATGTGGATGAACCCCGCAGAGTCAGCACGACAGCGCTAACACTGCGACGTGCAGTCTGGGTAAATTTTATGAAGCCTGTATGGAGTGTAATAGAATCTGTGTAGTATTTTAAACTGGATCAACCGATCTCTAGAGGAGACCAAGTGTTTAAAGGGGGAGTCCCAGACATCCTCCCAGTCCTCCCCATCCAGCTCCGGCAGCTCCGCCACCCAGAAGTCACGAAGCCTCTCCAAACCGTGATGAACAGTAGGCTGCAAGGCCTTGTAGATTGTGGATAATGGTTTGGTCAATGTTTCCTGACGTAGTAGCAATTCTGTATTTGACTGGTAAAGGGCTATGGGAGCTCTTCCGAACTGTGCCCTATAAGCGTGGCGGAGCTGCAGAAACCGGAAGAAGTACACATTGGGTAAGTTAAATCTGCACTTGAGCTGGTCGAATGTCAGTAGTGCACCATTCTCACAGATATGATGTAGATATCTAATACCCCGCGACGCCCATATGACCGGATCCGGTATGGAGTAGAATTCAGGTAGAGAAGGGTTAATCCATAGTGGAGTATTTGGGGAGCGCACCTGAGGGTCGGCCACCCGGGGGCCAGCTGCCCTGGACCATGCTCTCAGCACCGTTTTCATTGAGGTAGTGAGAGGATGTGGAGCCCTAAGGCCCCGAAATAAAACGTTCCGCAATGCCTCAAACGATCCCACAACTGCAGCCTCCAAGGTAACCGCTGCATTAGAGGCATCCGACGCAAGCCAGTTGTGGGCATGGGTGAGCATCGCCGCAAGAAAATAAAGGAAGAAATCAGGACAGGCTAGGCCCCCTGTGTCCAAGGTCTTTGGAGTATAGACAATCGGAAACGGGGAGGGGCGGAACCCCACAAAAAACTGGATATGTGAGAATTTAGTCGCTTAAAAAAAACTTTGGGTATCCACATTGGAGAATGGCGCACTACATATAGAAGAGGGGGGAGTAATTTCATTTTAATTAAATTGATCCGTCCAATCAGCGTGAGGGGGAGGTTGACTTTGATGCGACTTGAGGTCACAAGATTACACAGACATTGGTCGTACCAGTGCAAATGGGGCCTAATTCAAAGGTGTTTTTAATGAATCTCATTAGGTTCCTTTCACACTTGGCCAACTTTTCATGCAACTTGAGGTCCATAAGGCCCCTTTCACACTTGTGCGACCTAAAAGTCCCACGATTTCGCAAACTTAATGCAATTTTAAGCAATGCCAGTGTAATCTTGAGGTCTATGGACGCAGGAGTCGCAGGACAAGTCGCACAAGTGTGAAAGGGGCCTTAGGGGCCGGTTCACACTGCTGTGTTGTCCTACATCAGATGTAATTTGCCCCGCAGTCTGCGTGATGCAAACTCAGCCATACAGATTGTATGGCTGAATTCCCATCGCATTTGGACCAAACTTGCACAGGACCCTTTTTTTGGTCTGCAGCACACCCATGCGATCTGATTCCTGTGTTAATTTGCAGTTCGCCCTGTGATATGGAAACTGATTTGGGGGTGTCCTTAGCATTCTACTGACACTCCCAGCAATTTGCATATGGCAGTGTGAACTACCTGCGAGTTGTATGCGGAAAACTTCACTGGATTAGCAGGGTTCCTGCCAGTGGTGTAACTAGAACCTTTAGGGCCCCGGTGCATGAAACCATGAAGGGCCCCCCTGAACCCCAGCCGAGGCCCTTCCCTCCGAGTCCGGTGGTGGAACTCCAGGGCTCGGTCACAGGTACGACTTTTGTGAGCCCTGTAGTTCCACCACTTGGGGAACTTTGGTGAGATATCAGAGGTCTAAACAGACCTATGATGTTACACCTTTGAGACAAAGAGGAAGAAGGGGAAGGTAAATTAGGTCCCTGTCCTCTGGGGAGAAGTGGGCCCTGTCCCCAGGAGAGATTGGGTCCTTGTCTTTAGGGGAGATGGGGTCCCTGTCCCCACGTAAGTAGGAGTCCCTGTCCCTAAGGGAAATGGGTTCCCTGTCCCCAGGGGAGATGGGGGTCCCTGTCCCCAGGGGAAATGACGTCCCTGTCCCCAGGGGAGAGATGGGGTCACTGACCTTAGGGGAGATGGGGTCACTGACCTTAGGGGAGATGGGGTCCTTGTCCCCAAGGGAAATGGGGTTCCTGTCCTCTGGGGAGAAGTGAGTCCTGTCCCCAGGGGAGATGGGGTCCCTGTCCTTAGGGGAGATGGGGTCCCTGTCCCCATGTGAGAAGGGGTTCCTGCCCCCAAGGGAAATGGGGTCCCTGTCCACATGGGCCCCTTTCAGCACAGGGCCCGGTTGCGCTCGCGACTGCTGCACCCCCTATAGTTACGCCCCTGGTTCCTGCATTGCTCCAGTATGAACCGGCCCTTACCCTAGGTTCACACATATGTATTTTTAGTGCGTTTTTCAGTTTGAAGAAACGCTCTACAGTCCATTTAACATGGTTTCCTATAATACTAGTTCACATATATGCATTTTGCGGCCAGTGCGTTTTTGGAAATGGTCGGGGACTTTTATCTTGCGATCTTCGGGTAATAGATTTCAATGGAATCGCACCAGAAACTCAACTGTTGCGTTTGTGATGTGATTTTTGATGTGTTTTGTGGTTCTTATTTTTACACTGTATATAGCTGGTTGCTAACCGGGGTGTCGGGAAGCCAGCCGCCACATCCTTAACAACCAATTAGTCGTCAGCTGTCAGCTTCCCCACTGAAAGTAAAAAAAAAAAAAAAAAAAACTGCATGGGGTCCCCACCCGGGCTATACTAGGCCCTTCGGGTCTAGTATGGATTTTGAGCGGACCACCCCCCCCCCCCCAAAAAAAAGTTTTAAAAACACCTTTTTTTTTAAGGAGCAGTGATTTTAGTAATGCTTATAGTGAAACAAGAAAAAGGAAATATTCCTTTAAATATTGTGCCTGGGGGGTCTCTTTAGTCTGCATATTTCCCGTGTTTATAACAGTACCACAGCAAAATTACATTTCTAAAGGAGAAAATGTAATTTAAAACTACTTGCGGCTGTAATGTATTGTCGGATCCCGGCAATATAGATAAAAATCATTGAAAAAAACGAGTTCAACACCCAGTCCATAACAGGCCCTTTGGGTCTGGTATGAAAATTAAGGGGAACCCCACACCAAAATTAGAAAAAAAAATTGCGTGCCCCCCCAAAATCCATACCAGACCCTTATTCGAGCACGCAACCTGGCAGGCTGCAGGAAAGGGGGGGGGGGGGGGAGTTTCTCGCCACCCTCCCTCCTGAACCATACCAGGCTACATGCCCTCAACATGGGGGAGGGTGCTTTGAGTTCCCCCCAAAACACCTTGTCTCCATGTTGATGGGGACAAGGGCCTCATCCCCACAACCCTTGCCCGGTGGTTGTGGTGGTCTGCGGGTGGGGGGCTTATCGGAATCTGGAAGCCCCCTTTAACAAGGGGGCCCCCCAGATCCTGGGCCCCCCCTATGTGAATAGGTATCAGGCACATTGTACCCCTACCCATTCACCAAAAAAAGCAGTGAACTGTGACAAAAAACAATAGCCTGTTTTTGACAATTTCTTTATTGTAAAACAGCTCTGAGCCGTCTTCTCCCCCGAGCCATGTCTCCCGCCGTCATCTTCTTCTGGTGCAGTCCTGGTGCAGCCATCTTTTTCATTTTTTTTTCATTTTTGCAGGTTCGAGCCCTATTGACTTCCACTATTCCCGCATATGCGATCTGACAGGCATGTTCGCCGGCAATAGCGCGCTTTCTGTTTGCACGTGCGCCCAGTTTCTGAGAGTTGAAGTCCTAATTGTCCTTAATTGGGCGCTATTTTCCGGGACTGCTGGATCATTTATTGGCACTCTAGTAAATTACCCCCACAGTCTTTGATTTTAGCAATATGTTTACATTCGGGTTCGAATTACCTTTCCAATTAGAATGGAATTTTATTTGAAATAAAATTTTATTTTCTGTGCTGTAAACCAGCATTTTTGGATGCAGAAATTATTTGCATTGCACTTCCACTATCATTAAATGAGGAATAAACCCCTTATTATTTTTGAAACTGTGATAAAAATAAAAAATCCAGACACTTATTTTAAGAAGGCATCACGCTGGTTTGATAAAGGGCTTTTTAGTTTGTTTAATCCACCTTACTGTAATCTACCTTGGTCATACTTACTTTCTCTTTGATGGATGCATTGGTTACTTTACACAATGCACTGGAACCTTACTTCATAAATAAAATAGTGAAAAGACAAAATAACAAAAATGTCTATATATACTGTACGTATATGAAATATAACATATAACATATAACATATAACATATAACAAGTTCAATGTGCAGTTCAGTGATGGAAATGAGAAAAAACTAAATAGTGCAAACACTCTTCTTTAATATCACACTGGGGTTGATTATCTAAACGTAACTAATGGCAAATAAACTGTGCACTTCGCAAATGCAGCTGCACTCTGCAAGTGCAGTTGCTTCAGAGCTTCGTAAATGAGGGGAAGCTCTGCTGACTTCCATCATCCAATCATGTACAAGTAACAATGCTTTTTTTATTTTCCTTGCATGTGATTGGGTATTTTTTGCAAAGTGAAGCTTTACATCATGTACTAAGCTCCAGAGCAACTGCATTTACAGAGTTTACAAAGTGCACTTGCAAAGGGAACAGTCTATTTGCCTTTCATAAATCAACCCCTATGTGTGAAAGGGGGCTTTTTCACACTGTGTGTTATTGAAGAAGAGTGTTTACACTATTAGGGGCGATTGTGCTGGGTATAAGGGGTGGAAGCAGGCAGTGAGGAGGCGATACACTGCTTACTACATCTCTACTACTGCTCATTTTCTCAAAGAAATGGAAAATATTCTCTGATTAGATGAGGTGGGGGGGTATGACTTCACCATTCCACCTCTCCACCTTATCTAGTCAAAGAACAATTTGCATTCGTTGAGAAAATAATAATATATTCTGTGAACTGCAACAAGAGGCAAACCTCCTGTGTTCAAAATGCAGCAGGGCAGTTGCTCACATGAGACCAGGATGCTAGTGGAGATCAATGGTATAGCGGTGCCTACCACAGTGATTTTCAGCTTTATAGAGGGATCTCACAGGCATAGTTTATGCATTTTTTTTTCCCAATATAATTTTTATTATTAAAGGTAAAACAATTACAGCAAATCACAATGTAACAGTACAGCTGATATAGACTGTAGAAGTAGTTGCACAATATTCTAAACACAAAGTCTCAGCATGGTATAATAACAGTAATCGTGGTTTAAGTAACATTAAGTACATTTACGACTATACCAGTCAACAGAATATAGTCAGCTATATGGTGGTTAGGTGACTCACATAAGAAGGTCATTTCAAACGGCATTGCGGGTCATAGGTCATAGAGGTGGATGTATTAATCCTCAAGTAGATCTTGTGCAATCCCTTCTCAACCTCCGCACCCCTAATGGGAACATGCTGTGCAGCGGGAGCGGGGAAATTAACCTTTCACAGTGTGACGAAAGTGTTGATCTACGGTTTCGGATATAATGTGCCCTTATACCGAGAATGTTAATGAGCATAATCCCAGGTCGGAGTCATTCATTAGTATACTGCAGTAGGTTAGGAAATGGTAAAACGTTTTTATACGAAGGGGTTATTGAAGAAGGGGCTTAAAATCCATATATGCCAAGGTAGGTAACCTTTGGGGATCGAATGGTATGGCGGGTACGGTTCAGAGTTTAAACTTGCAGGTATTCGTGTTAATTTAGTGTTATTTCACATCTACAGTGGAGTGGAGTTAAGGCGAGCGAAGAAGCTCCTGAAATGTTGGTGAATTCTTAAAGTGTAACCAACAGGCCCAGGCATTACTGTAGTTGGTTGGGGTGTCTTTGGCTTGATGGATTAAGTTTTCCATCTCTGAAATTTTGTCTACGCGCTTGAACCAATCCGCTAATGTAGGCGGGCTCGTTTTCCTCCAGTATAGCGGTATGCATTGTTTGGCGGTGTTAAGTAAATGTGGTATAATAGATTTCTTATAAACGGATTGTGGAATTGAGGTGTGATGCAGTAGGAATTGAGTCGGCATAAAGGCCACCGTGTATGTTGAGATGTGTGAAATTGCCTTATGGATTTTTTCCCAGTAGGGTTTAATCAGGGTACAGTTCCACCAGATATGAAGTGGATATGAATATGAATGTCCAAACCACATCGCCAACATAGAGGAGAAACTGAGGGGTGATATTTGTGAATGTTGTCTGGCGTCTGATACCATCTAGCGTAGATTTTGTAACAGTTTTCTTGGGCCGATATGTTTACGGTGCTCTTGTGAATATTTTTGTAGATAATTTCCCATTCTTCTCTAGACTCGAGTTCCCTTTCCCAGATCCTGATGACTGTATTGTGTTTAGGGTTGTGATCGTTGAATAGAAGTGAGTAAATTGTTGATATAAGGTGTCTTTGGGGGGACATGCTAGTGCACAGTGCTTCAAAAGGGGTTTGTTCTCTACACCATTGTGTGATAGGGCTAGCACTGTTGAGGAAATGTCTAAGTTGTAGAAATTTATAGAACCGAATTTGATATTCAGGAAAGCGTAAGAGTACAGCGCGAAATTAAAGAATGGCATCGTTTTGGAAGAATTGGGAAGCTCTAAGCGTATGTGTTACGAGGTTATCAGTCGGGTTGAGTAAGGGTACCCCCGGTGGGAAGTCAGGGTTGCCATCTAACGGAGTCAACGGGCCTGGGGATGGGGTCCAGTCGTTTGTCTGAGATATTGTCCTAAAAATGTGTTGCGTTGCTCCAGTGAGCAGATGCTTGGTGTAGACCTTGGGTGTTCTTGTCGCAGAAATCCACGGTAGTCGGGCAAGCAGGATTTGATCAAAAGAGTCCTCAAGGTTGACCCAGTCTTTAGTGAGCTTGTGAATATGCCAGTCTATTATTCTTGTAAGATGGCACGCGGAATAATATTTATGGATGTCAGGTAGGCTTAAGCCTCCTTTTGTTTTGGGGATCGTTAATTTATCCCAACTTATCCTTGGGGACTTGGAGGCCCATATGAAGTTCCGGCATATTCTTTTGTATGTTGTGAAGAATGAGGTAGGGAGTTTAATCGGTATGGTTTGCAATACGTATAATATGCGGGGTAGGATGTTCATCTTCAGAATGGTGGTGTGTCCAAACCAAGAGAATTGACCCGATGTCCAATTGAGGAGATCTGCTTGTATAGTTCGCAGTATTGGCAGATAATTCATTTCATAGAGATCGTCTAGGTTATTAGGTAGTTGGATCCCCAGGTAGGTGAGAGCTTTGGGTTCCCAGCTAAAGGGAAAGTTTAGTTTACATTGCGTTACCAACGGTAATGGAAGGGAGATGTTAAGGGCTTTAGATTTTGTAAAATTAATTTGCAGGTTGGATAGTTTGTTAAAAAGGGCAAAGTCTTTCAGCAGGTTGGGTAAGGTAGTTATCGGATCCGAAAGGAAGAGGAGTATATTATCCGCGTACTCCGCGAGTTTATAATGTCTATTACGGATGTCAATGACTTTCATATCGGGATTTGCCCTGAGCCTACGTAGGAAGGGCTCCAGGGTAAGAATGAAAATGAGGGGGGAAAGCGGGCAGCCCTGGCAAGTACCATTCGAGACGGAGAAGGCGTCCGACAGGCGGCCTTTGATCCTTATCCTTGCTGTGGGGTGGGCGTATAATGCTAGGATCATTTGGAGGAATAGTCCCAAGCCACTCTGTCAAACGCCTTCTCCTCGTCGAGTGACAAAAAGAAACCTTTTTGGGTTGATGTGCCTGAGAGCCAATGGTGAATATGGAGAGCTTTTATGGTGTTATCCCTGGCTTCCCTACCAGGAATAAAACCAACCTGATCAAGGGATATTCATTTTGGGAGAAGAGAGAGAAGAGGGAGAAGAGGGAGAACACGATTAGTAAGGATCTTAGCAAAGTAGTAAGGATCTCCAAAAGGTCATTGTTTATTGGATCAGATAAAGATAAGGAATTGAAAGTATTGGTAAGATGGGGGGTGAGTATCTTGTGGAAAGTTTTGTAATAACTTACAGTCAACCCATCCGGGCCAGGACTTTTGCAAAGTTTGAGCTGTTTTAAGGCTGTCATAGTTTCCTCAATGCTGATAGGACCATTTAGAGCCGTTGAATCTTCCGTCGAGATTGGGGGTATGCCATATTGCATCAAAAAGTTGGAGATTGCTGCCTGTCTGTTAGATGCCTGATCTAACACATCAGTCGGTGATAGGTTATAAAGTTTAGAAAAGTAATTGACAAATTGTTTGGCTATGCCTTCTGTGGACATGTGCTTTTTGCCTGTAGGGTCAATGATCTTGTGTATGGGACTTTGTCCGCCGGACCTAGTCCAGGGGACAATCCGCCGGACTTTCCAGCTGGCTTCGGCGGACTTGAAAGCGAACGGACTTGACCACACACGATCACGCTAAAAGTCCGGCGGTTCACGCGATGACGTACAGCACGTACGACGGGACTATAAAAAGGAAGCTCAAGATCCAAAACGACAGCCTTTGGGCACCGTTAACTAATCTCGTGTGTATCTCGTGTTAGGTGACGTTTGGTTAGAGACGATTCGCGCTTCTCAGTCTTCTGCTTAATTCGCTCGTTTCTGCTGTTCAGTTTGTGCTTGTGAGGTTTGTATCTGTCTTTCAGTGCGTGTGGATCAGTTCCTACCTGTTCTCAGGCCGTTCTGGTCCGCTCGTTCCTGTTCTTCAGGTCGTTCTTCATAGGCCTTGCTGTTCTTCAGTGCGTTCAGTTAAGTTTTTTGTTTGATCAGCCGACCGTTTTGAAGCCATGGAGTGTGGACGTACTCGGGAACGAGTTCGTGCTGTGCAGGGGCTCGGTGTTGCGGTTAACACTTTGGCCCGAGTCCAGTCCATGAACAGGGTGAGGAGGAGTTCATGGACCAAGAATTGGCTGCGCCAGCGTGACCAATTCTCACACATGCCTTTGCTCCGTGAGATCCGTGAGAATAATCCTGATGATTTCAGGAATTATCTCAGGATGACGGATCCCATTTTTCACCACCTGTTGGCTTCGCTGTCCCCTTTTATCAGCAGGCAGAATACCTGCATGCGGCAAGCCATCACTCCGGAGCAGAGGCTAGTCGCCACGTTGCGTTACTTGGCGACGGGGAGAAGCTTGCAGGACCTCAAGTTCACGACAGGCATCTCCTCCCAGGCTCTGGGGATCATTATTCCAGAGACCTGTTCTGCCATTATTCACGTCCTGCAGGAGGAATACATTAAGGTAAGTTTTCTCATTTAAAATTACATATGTCTTGTATGTTTGCTAATGTAGTGCATCAATTTCATCATTAGCTAATTACCATGATAGGACTATTCTATGAATGTCCCCTATTCATGCCAGCATTTAGAAATTGTATTATTGTTTTTTTTGGCGGTTCACTTTTAGAAATTGCTTTTGAATTTATTCTTTAGTGGGCCACATGCATATTTGCTTGCACCAACCTCCCCAGCATGGAATCTTGGGCCCATAAACACCCATAGCCTAGTCCCTTTATTAGAACAAAAATGTATCTTAACAGCTCCATTGTACTGCTTTACTCACCCCCCCCCTTTCACCCCCCTTGCCCCTCTTTTTTAAATTGAGTTCATGTGTACTGTGTGACCTTCTAATTAATTACCCCCCCCCCCCCCACCTTGTTAAATAGAGTTCATGTGTATTGTGTGACCTTCTAATTAATTCCCCCCCCCCCACCTTGTTAAATTGAGTTCATGTGTATTGTGTGACCTTCTAATTAATTCCCCCCCCACCTTGTTAAATTGAGTTCATGTGTAGTGTGTGACCTTCTAATTAATTACCCCCCCCCCCCCCCCACCTTGTTAAATTGAGTTCATGTGTATTGTGTGACCTTCTAATTAATCCCCCCCCCCACCTTGTTAAATTGAGTTCATGTGTATTGTGTGACCTTCTAATTAATTCCCCCCCCCCACCTTGTTAAATTGAGTTCATGTGTACTGTGTGACCTTCTAATTAATTCCCCCCCCACCTTGTTAAATTGAGTTCATGTGTATTGTGTGACCTTCTAATTAATTCCCCCCCCCACCTTGTTAAATTGAGTTCATGTGTATTGTGTGACCTTCTAATTAATTCCCCCCCCCACCTTGTTAAATTGAGTTCATGTGTACTGTGTGACCTTCTAATTAATTACTCCCCACCCACATCCCCATTATTATCTTCTCTGGGCCATCAGAGGGGTCATCAATCAGAGAATTGGCCCTTATCTTTCAGATTTTTTTTTTTTTTTCAAGGACTACTTAAAAAAATACATATGTTGCTCAAAATTGTTTGTTCATTTCTTGGATTTATTTTGGGGTTTTGGCTTTTTTTTTCTTATAATTGTATCTTTCTGTTTGACTCCACAGTGTCCTTCCACGCCACAGGAATGGCAGACTGTGGCTTCCCAGTTTGCTGCCCGTTGGGACTTTCCCAACTGCGGAGGGGCGATTGACGGCAAACATGTCAGAATTGTGCCCCCACCCCATTCGGGGTCTTACTATTGGAACTATAAGGGGTTCCATAGTATTGTGTTGATGGCGGTGGTGTCGGCACAATATGACTTCCTTTATGTTGATGTGGGGAAAAACGTCCGGATGTCTGATGGCGGAGTCTTTAACCAGACGGAGTTCTGCCGTCGTCTCCAGACTGGTGGCCTGGAGCTGCCACCAGATGCAGAGAATGTGGAGGGACTCCCCTTTGTTTTTATTGCAGACGAGGCGTTTGGTCTGGGTGAACACCTGATGAGGCCATTTCCCCAAAGATCCCTCACCCCTGAGAGGAGGGTTTTTAATTTTCGGTTGGCCAGAGCAAGAAGGGTGGTTGAAAATGCCTTCGGCATTATGGCCAACCGTTTCCGATTGATGTTAACTTCTCTCCATCTGGCAGAGTACAAACTGAACACAATAATTCTGAGCTGCTGCATAATGCATAATTACCTACGAAAGCATTCGGCCAGCTACATGCTACCTCTTGGACCTGAGGCCGGAGTGGAGCCCGAGATGACAGGGCTGGATAATCGCCGTCTTGGCTTGGCCCCCCAATCAGCACAGCAAGTGCGAGACAGATATGTCACTTATTTTAATGGTAGGGTGGCCATTGCAATGGCAGCAGACCCTTAAAAATTAATTTCTTTTTACCAAATAAATCTATTGATTTCTGAAAAAAATATTGTGGTTTTCGTATTGTTTGCTTTTCTTTTTGGCTGTTTTATATGTTGTCCTAGTGCACTTATTATAGTGCAAAACGTGTTTTGCCTTTATTAAATAAGCCCCTTTGTCAATGAACCACAACATTTTTTGGTCAAACTGGTAGTATTGAAAAAGAAGAAGCCACACATATTGTTTAATTTGTGCAAACATTTTTTTTTTATTATAGTGCACATCCAAACATGTTCCTTTTTTTTGTTGGTGTTTTCCCTTTATTTTTTTTTATTTTTTTTGTTGATTTATTATCCATTTTTTTTTTTTTTTTTTGGGAATACAATTTTTTTGGGGGATTTTTTCGGAAATATTTTATATTTTTTTTTGTATTTATCATTTTTTTTTCTTTTTTTTATTATTTTTTTTTTCAAAAAATTAAAACATGGTTTAAAATATTTAAAACCTTTTTTTTTTTTTACAAATATTTACACAATATAAAACTATGGAACTTACAAAGTTCAACTGGTTGATGTCACCCATGTACAGTAGAAGCCAAATTTTGAATATGCACACAAATTGAAATTCCAAATGGGTAATGTCAACATGTGCTATCTTCCATCATGGGGAATCAATGGACTTGTTTTGTGTGTGAAACCCCTTCCTCTCACCTACTAGCATTATGATGAAGGGGTTGCAAACACAAAATGCGTACATTGAGATCCCCTGATGGCACATAGCACATGTTGACACACCATGTGCATATTCAAAATTTGGCCTCTCAACTTGTTGAAAAATCGCATATCAAAAGGGGAATGAAGGACATGATTGATGCTTTGAACTGTAAAAGGGGTATTAGATTCTCCCCAAAACATCAATCATGTCCTTCATTCCCTGCTGCATGGTGGCCATCTGGTCCTGCATGATTTCCATCTGCTTTTGCATCCTTTCCAGATGCAGATTCCAGGCCATGATCTGCCCAATAAGCCTGTGGGCACTGTCCGAGGAAAACGGCTCCGCAGCTTGGCCTTCCACAACCAGATCATCACCTAAAAGTTGGGTAGATAAAACCAAAGAAAAAAAAGGTCAAAAACATGCAGACATGAATTTAGTAGCTCAATCTGTGTTCTCAGACACTCACTTGGTGGGGTGCAGATGTGCTCGACTTCAAGCACCTCTTCTTCCTCCACATCCCCGCGTGGGCTTGGGCTAATTGCCCAATTAGGCTGGTGAGGCCGGGAGGTCCTGGGATGTCCTGAGTGAGGTCTGAGTCTTTTGCCCCCTATGGGAATGGAACACAAAGGTACACTTTTAATCACACTGATATTTGCGTGCCGAAATATGAATATTAAACATTGTTTCAAAGTGGTGTCCAATTATTAGCAGTTTGTTACAAGATCCTACTTGAATACATAATTGAAATCCCTATCTAATCAAACTCCAATACTTAAACCGGCCTTCAACCCTAAAGTTGAACTTCCGCTCATTGGATCCCTGCACCCCTCCGGTGTCTTATTTGGAACCTTTTAGGGGGGAGGGGTTGCAGATACCTGTGTAAGGCAGGTATTTGCACACACATCCGGCCATAGACTCCCACAGAAGTATACGCCACATCCCGTCCCACCGTGCTGTCTGCTGGGACACACAGGGGTCCCAGAGCTAGCGCGGACCAGTCCTATTGCATTGCGCAACTGGCGCATGCCCAATAGGGAACCGGGAAGTGAAGCCGCAAAGATTAATTTCCTGATTCCAATATCAAAGATGGTGGCTGCAGCATCCAAGGGACGGTTTGGCCTCGGGTGCTGAGGTCGCTGGACCCTGTGACAGGTGAGTGTACTTATTCGAAAAGTCATCAGCTACAGTATTTGTAGATGCTGACCATTTATTTTGAATTTGTAGCTGGACACCCTGCTTAACAGATGTAGCCCCCCCCCCCCCCCAAACCATCCTCTGGAGTCCCTGTGTGAGTTACCCACAAAACCATTACTACAGTAGTAATACTACATATCCTGACAATAATAAATAACCTTACAAGTCAAATAACCCACAGCCAGGTAAACTCAACCAACTTTCTAATGACAAACGAAATTTCATAAAATCTTCGCAAGATTCACGTACGAGTTCTAATAAAGTCTTCGCAAGATTCACGTACGAGTTCTAATAAAATCTTCGCAAGATTCACGTACGAGTTCTAATAAAGTCTTCGCAAGATTCACGTACGAGTTCTAATAAAGTCTTCGCAAGATTCACGTACGAGTTCTAATAAAGTCTTCGCAAGATTCACGTACGAGTTCTAATAAAGTCTTCGCAAGATTCACGTACGAGTTCTAATAAAGTCTTCGCAAGATTCACGTACGAGTTCTAATAAAGTCTTCGCAAGATTCACGTACGAGTTCTAATAAAGTCTTCGCAAGATTCACGTACGAGTTCTAATAAAGTCTTCGCAAGATTCACGTACGAGTTCTAATAAAATCTTCGCAAGATTCACGTACGAGTTCTAATAAATCTTCGCAAGATTCACGTACGAGTTCTAATAAAATCTTCGCAAGATTCAAGAGTTCTAATAAAATCTTCGCAAGATTCATGTACGAGTTCTAATAAAGTCTTCGCAAGATTCACGTACGAGTTCTAATAAAATCTTCGCAAGATTCACGTACGAGTTCTAATAAATCTTCGCAAGATTCACGTACGAGTTCTAATAAAATCTTCGCAAGATTCACGTACGAGTTCTAATAAAGTCTTCGCAAGATTCACGTACAAGTTCGAATAAAAACTTGTACATGAATCTTGCGAAGACTTTATTAGAACTCGTACGTGAATCTTGCGAAGACTTTATTAGAACACGTACGTAGTTCTAAGAAAATCTTCGCAAGATTCGAGATATCAAATAGAACCATAGTAGCGCACGTCATTGACTTACTTTTTTTGATCGCTTTTTTAATTCTCCTGTACTGATCGGGCTCCCTGGATTTAATGTCGGACCATCGCTTGCGCAGTTGATACTTGCCCCTTCGTACGCCGAACTTATGCTCCAGGGTGCTGACAATTGTATTAAGAATCTGGTCCTTCCGTAAGTTGGGTCGAGGGTAGGGGCCATTTTCCCCGTCGTAATCTTCCCTTTGGAGGATGTCCACCATCTCCACCATCTCTTCAAAGGCCATATTGGTGGCCTTATATCTGCTGCTGGATGCAGATGTCTGGGGTTCTGGGCTTTCCTCCGCGCTACTTGCTGATAATGTGTCCGCCATCTTCATCTACTTATTCACCCACAATGCAACGAGGGGAAGCGGGGCGGGGAATTCTCGTCACAAGGAACGTCATGGGCGGGCGACGAGGAGGACGCAGGCGGACTTCGACGCGTGCGCAGTGTAGCGTGCGCAGTGTATATAAGGCTATTTGACGGCCACGTGTTTTTCGAACGGAAGTAGCGAGCGCTCTGTACGAAGGTAAGGTTTTCTAGGATACATCACTGTGGTTTATTGGGTTTTGGGCCTGCATTTTTTACTCATGTGTGGGTGTTGATGGCTGTGTGTGGGTGTTGATGGCTGTGTGTGGTTGTTGGTGGCTGTGTGTGGTGGGTGGTGGGGTGGTGGTGCTGTGGTGTGGTGTGTGTTGGTGGCTGTGTGTGGGTGTGTGTGTGTGG